>VWZT01016552.1:475233-498411 GCA_013397055.1 Pachycephala philippinensis | reverse complement strand
AAAAAAAAAAAAAAAAGCGCAGCAAAATAATTTAAATACCACAGCAGCTACCAGCAGCAAGATAAAGTGAATTGGGAGAGATGAGTTCACTTGATTTGATATCCATCTACAAATATACAAGTTGCATTGCTGTCATCCACATTAATTAAAACAACTGGTACTCATTAGCTAACACTGTCTCTAAAACATAACAGCAGCATTGCCTTGGGTTGGAGAGAGAGGGAAAGAAAAAGAAAAATGAAAGAGTTATATTTTAATGTATTGTCAAATTTGATTTTGATACAAGGAGTGGTGTTGGGAGTTCAGAGGGCGCCACTCTGCCCTTAAAGGCTTTCCCATCTTATTGGCCCAGCAGAATAATTGTAGGAAACATGTTTTCAGGGGGAGCCCCGTGTTAAGAAGGCTCTTCTGCACTTGATCTATCACCTCTGCCAGCAACAGATCACTCAAAGTACCTCAAAACCAGGAGAGGCACCAGCGAACTTCATCGGAGCAAGCAGTACTCTATTTTTATCACCTGGCAAGTAAGGAAACTATTTAGACAATTTCTTTAACTTCTATCATTTGTTATTCTGCCATTTCCTAGTCAGATCATAAGTAGCTTAGGATGTAAATCTGTATTTTACATACGCTAAATCAAGATGAAATTAAGTCTATGCATCTGGATTTTGGGAGGGTGTGTGAGTGCAGGCATGTGAGAATCAGTATGTTGGAACACGTGGAGAAGCTTTTTAAAACCCAAATCAATTGACCAATCACAGTTACTGGGGAAATAAAAAGGTATTCAGACTACTTACATACAACACCTGCTTAGAGAGAACTCACCTTACAGGAACAGAATAGTAACAATTCTAATCTCCAAAACCAAAATAGAATAAAAAAGCCAATGGCCTTACAGAAGGCCTAGAAGTACTTGCTATGTTAGAATTGTACAGCAGTGGTAAGCTGAACTTGCTAAATGGTATTGCTCACTTTGGAGGATAATTATATTCCCTAAATAAGCTATTTAGTTGTACTCAGACAGAACAAGAAATATTTTGCTACTGCCGATTCTCATTTATATTGCAATTCTGTTACATATCTTGCATAATTGGTGTTAATTAAAAAGTTACTTACCACAGTGTTGCCTTCTCTATATAAAGTTTGAATTTCCAAATGAGACTTATAAATATTATGTACGTGATAATCAGAATCATGTGATAATACCTTGCATCATTACTGGATTTGTAAGAAAATAATTTCAATTGGTGGAGGATAGACCAGGGCTCGTGTTAGTGCAATGACTGGGTCCTTTACAGAAGGCATTTTCTGTGCATTTCTGCTCTGTAGTGTGGCCATTACTATATTACACTTGCACCTAAAACAGGAATTAAAAGAAGGCTTCCTTACTGTTCAGAGTGATCTCCACTCACTTTGTGTGGACATAAAGGAGTTCATAAGGTGCAAAGGGGTGGAGATTCAGCATTTAAGTTTATGGGCATTTGTCCACATGTAACTTAGAAAAACGCTGCCTCCTGTGTCAGCAGGGAGAAAGAATCACTACTGATTGCAAATAATTTTATACAGATGTTTGCTTACAGGCAAGTGAGCCTAAGAGAATACAGTAGAGGATAATGATACAGACCAGGCTTGCCAAAAACTAATACACCAGGTTTTGATCAGAAAGTAGATGACAACTGATGACTTTACACAAGCTGTTCTGAAATGCATCATGAGATGCCAAATAAAGTACAAAAGGCACGTTTCCAAAAAAATGTGCATTACAGTACATGCCCTGAAAGCCTTTGCAGTTTTAACATAGATGTTATTTTAGTATTTTTAGTCTCCCTTATAGTTTACTTACAGTTCCTACCAAACAACAAAAACTTTTTATTCTCTTGCAAACAGATCCCTAAGTGCAAAAGCCAACTTCTGGCACTCCATCTGTATATGTCATCCCATATTTTAAATACACATCATTGGTGATATCAAAATATTTGTTATTTGATTTATTTCTAAATGGACAAAGTTACCTTCATGTATTTCTTGAGTCTTTAAAAAAAACACCCTAATATCTGCCTTTAAGTTGCTCCCTTTAACTTCTCTTCCTTCTCTCATTTTTCCTCTGCCCATAAGCAATAACTTCTCAGTAATTCACTTTTTCCCTGTCCCATGCCAGACCAGGAGGTTGGCAGACATAGTGAAAGATCAGAAAAGAAGCTGCCTTCTTTTAGGTGCAACATCAGCCTGCTGAGAAAGAGACTTTTTCCTTCACTTCACCATTCTCAGACCACAAGACTTGGTCTCGACTGAAGGACAGGGAAGTTCACTGCTCCACTGCCTTATTTTGCTTTCTACAGAAATCCAAGCAGCATCTCCTTCCCTGACCTCATATTGTTGCTGGCTGATCCTACAGATTGTTTTCCTCTAATTTCTTTAAGAGACTTCTCTGAATGTCAAACCAGCAAACCCCTGATGGTGAAGCTGTTTCCTTTCCTTAAATCATCCACAAGTTCCACAGAAAACTTTCACGTCACATATCCTTGCAACAAGTTGCACACAACCACAAAAAATTTCATCACCTTTTGTATGAAAACTCTCAAGAAAACCAAACGGTGGTTGGGCTTTTATTTTTTTTCTTCTCTCTGCTGTAGAGGATTAAATGGTATCTTACGAAGTCATCCTTAATCTGACAAAACATATTTTTACTCCCTAAGAAGTAGCACAAATCTGTTCCATATTACATTTACAAGACTATCACCTCTTAACAGAAATTCAGTTTTTATGTAGAATTCACTAAGTAGTACAAAAACAATCTGCTGGGGCAAAATGACTTGCCCCACAAATATGGTCCATAGTGCTGCATAACCCAAAACCAGCACCAAAAAACAGTATTGACACCAATGCTAGAAGTGACACCACAGGAAAGAAGAGAGCACCTGAAAGATAAAAGAAGGAGGAAAAGAGAACATAAACCCACCGAAACTTGTACATTTACTGAATATTTTGCACCATTTCCAAAGAATCTTGATGTCAGAGTTAACTAGTCAACTAGCTAATCGTAAGCTGGAAGCAATTTTAGCTACTTTCAGTATCCTTGATAAACTGGTGATTCAATATGCCAGTGTGAGTGATGAATTTCAGCGGTTTCAGGATGAATCTTACAGTATATTATACATGTCATAACAATCCCACACTCTCCAGAAGTTAGTAGTCATGGAATACATCACACAGTTTGACAAGCAAATCTCTCAACAAGATCTACGTTTATCTCCTATGACCTACAAAGCAACTCTTATCACAAAAAATGGAGCAAGCCCAGCACATCTCAACATAAAGACAGATTGAGACAAATCTATCTACTTTACAGAACAGCCTCAGAGGACTATCAAAGTAAGCTAAAGATATATGTGCTCTCCCACAGCAAGATTTTTAAATCTATCTTAACTCAAACTAGTATGTTCACAGCTTGGGGAAAAAAAAAAGAGAAAAAGGAAAAAAAAAGAAAGAAAAGAAGGGAAAAAAAAAAAAAAAAAGCCTGTGAACTGCCAGGAACTAATAAGGAAACAGATAAGATCCAAAGTCTTACATTCCATGTATTGTACTAAATAGCATCCTAATAGTGGGTAAGGATCAACTGCAGTTTCTGCCAGAAGTAACCAAGGAAACCACTCATCTAAAAGTGCCGACATGGCGGGGGCAGTAGGAAAGGAAATGGACTCAAATCCAAACTCCAAAAACTTGGAGAGCTATCTGCAGCAAGCCTCCAAAAGATGCAGCTGTTTGAAGAAACAGCTTATACATATTTATTGAAACATTTTTTTGGTCTAAAAATCACAGCGAAGATGGAGCAGATTCTCACACAGTACTAAGAACAGACAATATGGACTCAGAGGCAGCGGTGCTGTGGCAGCAAGTCAGGATTCATATTTTGGTAAGTCTTGTTCACGAGGTCTGAAAGACTTGATGACACTTGGGCAGTTCATAGAAGCACACAAGGGATTGGCTTGGAAGGGACCCCAAAAATCACCTAGCTCTGCCATGGGCAGGGACACCTACCTTTGCAGTAGTCTCAGTCAGAAGTTGTCTATACCACTGAAAGCTGAGTGTTTTGAGCAACTGTACATGGAGCAAACATCTGCTTCTACATCCACCTAAAGAGTGCACAAAACCAGCCCATTCAATCATGTCTGGTAGCCCAGGAACCCCCTGGACATACATGATCTCACATACTGGGTCGCAGATTTCATAAAGGATTTCTGCCTCAGACCGATAAGTCTGAAAAGGAGAGCAGCCTCAAAAGAGGTTTTAAATATGGGGTTGAAACTGGTCAGAAAACCTTTAAGCAGCAGAAATTGACAGAATTACTCTTTGTTTCTTTGCAGCACTGCACTAACAAGCTTTCTTTGCAGAGCTGTGTGGCAAGCCTTTTTTTAATAACTTCAAGAATTAATACTGTAGATGGCTTTTAGAGCTATCCCTGACCAGTTCCCAGAAAGTTTATTGATATGGAGTACATACATCAGTAAAACACAATCCAAAGTTTTTTAACTCAAGACACACATAACTCCCTGTAGTGTTTTGTCCAAATGTTTTACACAGCATTAATTTCTACCAGTTCATTTGCAAGATGCAATTTACTAATTCCAGTTTACAGAATTCCATATAGTACCCGTCTCCACCCACACTCCAATACCACTACAGGCAATTGAAAATACACACTGTATTTCATAGGAATTTGAGTATGTCTAGATGGTCATGCACTCATTTCTTGCTAAAAATCAATGAGAATTTAATATCTACCTGCCTTTGAAAAGACCACAATTGTCTCAAATATCAAAAATTTCTTATTACTCAGATATAAAACCTATTAAATAGTGGCCAGGACAGAACCCACAGAAAAAGTTTTGAGATTTTGTTTGTCTTGATGTTAACTACAGAACGTTTTCAGTCAGTTCTTCTTTAGGTTACCATTATTAATTTATTGTTTACTCTACAAAATTATTTAAAGCTACCACAGGACCCTGATTTAATTTCTATGTCTATCAATAATAAATATACTAGTGGCAGAATATAGCCTACAGTACTGTTTGAATATTCTGGTGCCTGTCTTACAATGAGTACTCAAAATTAGCCACTTATTATTAGTTGCACCATAATTAAGTTTTGGTTGTTTGGTTGGTTTTTTTTTCCTATGGGTTTGATGGGGGTTTTTTGTTGAGTGTTTTTGGGTTTTTTTTAAACTTCAAACCAGTTAGAAATAGCTTACAGCACTGCAGCTGTAGTAGAACAGAGAAGAGAAAGAGGAATGCCTCCATGCAAATCCACAAGCAGAGAGAACACTTTTCAACAACTTAATACCAGCTGCACAGCTAATTAGCCAAAATATTGGGGTTTTTCCTCTTGACAAATAAAGAAGAAATACTCCGTTTTACAGCCATGTATGCTGATCTCCCAACTTCTATGTGCCTTACAGTTTGGAATGGGATGCTACTGTCTCTGTGCATTTAACTATTTAGATGAACTGGGAAAAAGTCAAATCACAACAAAGATGGAGTGGAAATCTGTATGGATGTATGAGTAATTCAAGAAGCAAGGCCTCAGACGGGAAGAGAGAAAGAAATACTGACGTAGCAGAAGTAAAATGAAGGAAGATGGTTGTAAATATATTTCTGGAGGGTAAGGGGAAAGACAGAGATTGCTCATTTTTTGGCCTAATGAATAAACCATTTTAGTTTCCTCCCCCCTTATGCACCTGCTGCTTTGAAAAGCCCCTTCCACAACCAACAACTGAACAGCAAATGCTGCACAATGACTCAAATGTTGCTGGAGCCATGCCAGCAAAAATTACCACTCTTCAACCAAGATAAACATCATATTACTTCATTACCCTTTTAAAACATATGCAAATTAAATCCATTATTCTTTTTTCTTACAGAAATGAAGTTCCTTTGGCTGGAATTCAACAGCTCCCTTTGTCATCATTGACCATGAATGGATGAACTTCATGTAGATGATGCCCATTTCCCATCTTTGAATCAAACATTAATACCATTTGACAGTAATAAATAACATTTATCACAATAGGGATCTACTAATGATTTTCCCACTAAGCTGGCTCATCAGAACCTATCAGCTGACAACTGCATAAATGAGATTAGCATAACAGCTGCCTATGACAAATGTATCTAAATCATTTTAATGCCAGCTAGCTCTTTGATCTCCCTATCACGTTGTTGCCAAAACTAAATCCATTTCTTCAAGATACATGTTGTTTGTTACAGATACATGTGTATATTCCACACCATTATGTACTCCAGAGAGTTCAGTAATTAAAAGAATTAAAAATACTGATTGGATACTGCCACTATAATGTAAACTCACAACACTGCACATCAGAGTAGCATTCCACTGCCGACTTAATTCCCCACCTCCCACCCTGAATTGAAGGATTTAGTGTTAAATAGCTGTTTGTTTCTCTGAAACAAAATACATGTTTTAACGTAAATAAGAGTATTAGCTTCTCTCTGTATTGCTTGCAGAAGCATCATTTTCATACAATTTAAGCTAATTCCCAATAATATGGGACTAGGTTCCATGCACACATCAAAGCAGCAATTCACTGTGTTTGTATAAATACAAAATTGACAGGGAAAGAAAAACTTGCTGGTAGAGGAATCTGTTTCTGTTTCAATTGGTACTACAAGCAAGACCTATAAGACTATCATGCAAACTCAGGAAAACAGAATTCAGCCTAAACCGAAGGCCAACAGGTCTTTTTCCACCTCTATAACAAGATTTTTAAAAGCACTCTAACTTCCAAACACTCCCGCAGTTGAGAGTTAATGAATTCCTCTACCTGAATTCAAATTGTCAGAGATCTTTAGGCCCTTAAGGACAGAGAGGGTTTTCTTGATGCCTCAGACACAAGGTAAAAGATGCCCTCAGGGGCTTCAAAATCCCAGTCAGACTCAAAATAATTCTTCTGTTTCCCTGAGATGTTTTCAAAAATTTTTACTTTCTTAAATATGCTAAAGGTATTAAAAAATATGTCTATTTGAGTATATTGACACCTACACATTTCCAAAGAGTGTCCCTCCTCCCCAGTACTAAATAATTTTGAAGCCACCAATCTGAAATCTGCAGTAGAATTACCACTGATTTTCTTAAGCTTAGACTAAGCTTTTGATGACTTGACATATGAAGTAGCATCAGCCATGACTACACTTGAGTGCCCTTGATTTAAAAATCTGTATTCACACCTTTCATGAACTGTGTAGCTTTATGTGCATTTATTTTGTAGCTTTGTAGAGATTCACATTTGTTTTCCCATCAGTGTTTTCAGGTGAGTTCTACACAGAAATATTCATAATCGTTTATACTTGAATCATCTTAAGGGTTATTCTGTGAATAGATAAAAGACAAGCTAGGTATGTGTGCTGCATTTAAAATTACAAAAGCACATATCATTTACCCAATCAGCTAAGTAAATTCTAGAACACAAATCTCTTGGCTTCCACTGAGAACCAATATTGAGTGGCACCAGAGCTCAGTTCTCCTAGAAGTAGCACCAGTTCACGGTGGAAAAGGTTTCTAAATGAGAAGTTCGGGGGGCTTTGCAAAAGCATGGAAAATGTGCAAGCAGGAGAACTAATGAGATTGCAGACTGAGAACGGTTGAAGTATTCAATTTATAACGCTTTGTAGCAAATATCTTGTTTTCAATGCTGTAACATGCACAGGCACTGTATTCTTTCTTGCATTTCAATTAAAATTCATGGGATGTTTTCTCTACATATTTTTCAAGTCTGCCTGCATTTTTCATATCTTTGAAAAATTTCTGGCCATTATTTTTCATGTAAAATGGACGGAATCTATGGTCTTTTGTCCAAGGCTTTTGTCTTATGAAGCAGGCCATTTTTCATGGATGAAACTGAGGCACACACTTTCAGTTTTGACAGCATTTCTTATCATTCCCCACAGTTAGCATTGTCACCTTTCATTATTTAATTCTGAAGTACAAGGAAGGCTGATTTATACCCATGATGTATAATTACAGGCAGATGGAGTGCTTGGAAAGTAGAAACACTGAATTAGGGCTGTAGTAAGTGCCTTTGAGCTTCCAGTGAAAAGTCCTGTCTATGCCACCAGCTAAAAACAAAAGCCAAACAATTTAAACTAAATTAATTCATGCTGTTGTAAGTACTGAGTTAATGAAAGTGAATACAAAACTAATAAAGTACATTGGTTGTGGTTGCAAGGTAATTTAAAACGTTTTTAAGTACAAATGATGCAATGTGTTTGTATTAATCAAAATCATCTTTGAATGTGCTCATGGTCAAAAGGCTTTTTTTTTAACCTCCACTTCACTTGAAATCATTTTGACACAAGTCCACTCTGCATTTTGAACAGAGAAGCGCTTTCTACAGTTCTTTCATATGATAATATACGGTATATTTTCAGCTGTCTTTTTAAAGTTTAAACAAATGGAAGGCTTATTAAGAAGATATCATAATTACATGCAGCTATTTTACTAGCTCTTATCTGAAGCAAAAGCAAGCAACTAGTTGAGAACATAAATTCATTCAAGACATTTACTGAACATGAGGGAATAGACCAGTGGGAGAAAATAGGCCCATTTTACTGTTTTATCTTCCCTGCAGAAGTACAGTAAACTTATTCTAGTAGGTTTAATGACACCTCCAAAATAGCTCATTTACTTGGAAAATGAACTAGTATTTCAGAAGGTTCTGAGACTCCTTAGAAAACATACCAAAAAAAAAAATATCCCCCCAGTAGCCTTAGACTGAGGACAGCTACTCTGACAAACAGTAAGGAGTTATTCTTTTAATAGACACAGAAAACATCACTGGTGCAAGTGGGTAACCAGTTCTCAGTAGCAGAAATCTGAGTTCACTGCTGTCTTGGGATGCCATATTGCTTTCAAATTATGGCTCACTGAGAAGTAATCACTAATAAATGCAAAAACAAAAGATTTCTGCTTGAAGCTGAATGCAGACACCAAAAGGGAAATATTAGGGACAGTATTAGGTTTTATTTATTTGATTTTTCTCTGCTTTTCAAGCATTCTATTCCATAGAGTGATGATCACCACATCCCCCAGCCCCAGGCATTCAAAACATTTCACATATATTTAACATTAAGCACATGAATAGATGTATAGAAGACTATAGAAACACTCATAAGCTTTAAAACTAAGAGACCTGGTTAAAAGTGACAGCATGGGAGTGAGGAAGGACTCCAAGCCTTGAGCTGCCACTTGAGTTGTCACAATGATGGTGGTGACATGCACCAAAACATTTTTCCCAACCACAGCAATTACTCCCAGCATGTCAAAAACATGTACCAGATGAACCTCCTGGGAGAATGCAGCCCGCCAGATTTAAGGTGCTGACCTCCACGGGGCAGGAGCTGATAAAGGCAGAAGGGACAAGACTTCACAGCAGCACAGGGGATGAAAAAGTTCTTCATGGACACGACATCTCCATTTCAAACTTTGTGTTTAAGACATCAACATTTCTGTCATAACAAAAAACTTCAGTTAAGGGAGGGAAGAGGGAATAAAGTCCAAGGTTCTTAACTGTTACTCCATTATAGTTAGATTCCAGAATTACTATAATCCTTCACTGGACTTCTTCCCAGATCATCTGAAAGAGCTCTTCAGGTTCATAAAGTTATCATTTTGTTAATACAGAGCTCACAGTGTTCATTTTTAAGTCCTGGTGATCCAAAATGCTGTCAATGCATAATGGTTACTTCATATCCTAGATTTACTTTCTATATTCCCATTTCATGATTAAATGCTGAACAAAAATAACTTAAGACATACATATCAAAAGTATTCCCTCCTCTGCTTTTGTTCTGGGGGTAAGCAGAAAAAAAAGAAGAGTATTGAAAACAAGATTTTTTTTTTCCACTCTTACTGGAAACAGATGGATAGCAATTTCTCACATATTTAAGATAACACCTACATGCAAATCCTCTTTCTCTAAAAAGAAAAAAGAATATTTGTGCTGGAATTTGCCAATGTTTTCTAAACTAGTGGAAAAACAACTGTTTTTCTACGAGAAGCATTTGTCAGCCACATAGGCAGAGAAATATTTTATCTTTCTGCAGTTCTCTTCACTGGCAAATCTCAGTAATATTAATTCACTTTTGAGGAACACTCTAATGATATTTTTTTCCTCTTGTCATCAGTTGGGCTCTGAATTTTAATGAATGCAACATAATTCATGCGTAGTCACTACTGAACCCAGCAAATTCATAATTAGAGACAATTTTGCACCTGCTGTTATGGGTAGATGCTATTCACTTTAAGTTGATACCTTGATTATTCATTGGAAACTTCAGGAGACTCCAATTATCTAACATATTTCCTGAAAAGAACATAGCAGTCGCAACTGGATAAATAAAAAAAACCAAACCCAAACAAACAACTTTTTTGAGAACTTTCTAGTAATGAAGACCCCAACCCAGCAGTACACCCATATTGGGTACATATGTACACACATTACACTGATAAACATCATCTCCAAGATGATGGTAATTTTTTATATGTTTAAAAATAAACATGATGGTTAAATTTACTCAAATTTTTAAGTTAAGCTGTTAGCTAAAGCTGGAAGTATTATGGATATTTTTATGCAAGAATTGATCCTGCTGGATTCTAGGAGTGCCTGTCTGCCTCTGATATCAATCCAAATACACAGAATTTTCCCAGCTATCATATGACATTTCTTGTTCCAAATTCCAGTAGGTCTTTGTTGCTGAAAGAAGGAACATATTGCATATGGAAGAATTGAGCACAGACATGCTGGTTACATGTGTATTCATGACTGTATCCATCTTCCTGCTCCATATCCTACCACACTCAAAAGAATCAGACATATTTGACCATTTAAACATGTTTTTGTTCTCTAAACCTATCGCCCAATAGACTACCCATATTTTTTTTAGAAGCCAAAGAAGCAGTACACTTTCAAAAAGAAGGGGGAGAAAACGAAACCTGCCTGTATGGACATGGCAAAATTGAAACAACTCCTCTGCTCGTCCTTCAAGTGTTTCACAAACCCCAACAGTCAGAGGACTAACAAAATTTCTACACTGGTACTACTAAACAGAACTGAGTGTATTTGGCACATGGTGATGGGCCTGCTTATTTTCTAGGAAAAGCTGAAAATGACCAGAGACTGTTCCCAAAAATGGACTGGCATTTGGAGAGTTCTAGACTCAGTCTTGGATCAGCCATGAAACTGTCTCGCAGTATAATACATGACTCAAGACATATTCAATTCTGCCTCACCCTCCAGCATTCAAAATACTAAACACACACACCCAGGCCACTGATAGCTGATGACTGCATCTATCATCAATAATCAGGCCCTGGGTTGTTTTGGGTGTTTCTAACATCAGCAAAATTGGTGTTTCCTGCCTTATCAAAGCTTTTTATCTTTTCCTGTAGAAAGAAACAACATTGCATGTTATTACTAAAGAGAATCATCCTTCCCTCCCCCACCTGACATTAAAAAAAAAAAAAGTTCAAAGCATTGCTGCTCTTGCTTGGTCTTGAAGCAAGGTTTTCCTGACTCAGCTTCTATCCTTAATAAGCAGCCTAATGGCTCTCTAGATGACCGGCATTACAGTTATAAACTGAGTTCACTATTAGAATATTCATGGAAAATGCTATTAATTTTAGAGTTACAGAGATATAATGGGAATCAGACAATAAGGAACTGCATATTCAAGAATTTCTTCCAATACTAAAGAAGTCAATTTAAGTAGATACAGAACTATCAGCACACGTGAGCACTGAATGAGCTTTTTTCACAAATTTTCAGTTCTGGGATCTCCAAACTAGGATGATTATACAATTCTTGAATAGAAACTGATGTCATTGTCAATGAGGGACATTGCTCAGGACCACTGCCTCCCACTAAACTAGGACCAACAACTTAACCTAGGCCACAGAATTCACCTCGTGTTATTCTCACCACAAGGCGATCCTTTCTGGGACAACACAGTCATGCAAAGATGAGCTGAATTTGCCCTACACAGCTGCCTATGTCTTGCAGGCAGCTAACAAAGCCCTCAAATCCTCCAAGATTCACCCCAAGCACATTACAGGGCTACAGAGAACTTTATGTTGAGTGTGTTAACGTAGGAGGACATTTGCCCTTTGGGGTTCTTGCAGCCAGACTGAAGTTGGGTTGGCCCTGCAATCCAGGCCCCCTCAGCTGCTCATGGCATCTCCATCACCCCTCGTACAAACCTCACCTCCTGTCAGCTGCAAAGGACAGCACAAGACTTACTCTGTAACATATATTCAAGAGCTAAAGCTAGGTCAAGAATCACAGATTAGCCGTCCCCACAATTATGCTAAAATTTATGAAGATAATTTCTTCAACAATACAGTCGTTTCCTCAAGGAGAAGATTCACAGGTTCTACAGTCACACTTTGCAGCCAGTCATGATATCCATTATAACTGTGCTTAAAATTGTAACTTGTATTCCATCCAGAACAGTATTTGGGACCTTAAAATAACATAGTTAAAACTTGATGAAACAAGGAACTATGTGTATGAGTATCAATCTAAAGTTGTGCTTGCATGCACAGCTCAGCATTATGAATTCCAGTGTCACATAGAAAATAATTTGCATTCTTGAATATTTTGTTTCAATGGGTGACTACAGTGAACACAGACTCACCAAATACAAAACAAAACACTGGAAATCATGAAACTTGCTCCTCAAGCTTCTAATCTATTTTAAAGTGTCTTCTGCTGACTCAAGGATTGACAATATGTATTAAAACTCAGTTTTAGAATACACCAAAAAGCCATTAATATCACGTCTAAATTGTGTCATGATGCTATAATTTAAGATCACTTTATTTCTGATCTGGACTATAAAAGATTAGAAAGGATTAAAAAACTCCTCAGGATGTAGAGAAATCACCATCTTTGTTGCTGTAAAATAGCCATGGATATGTCCTTGGGAGAAATATCTCCATCCATTTTGCATCATGTAAACATGTTCAAACCTATGGGAGAAAGACGAGCTGCTTCTCCCACTTCATCTGGTGTACAGAAAGATGGTGCTTTGTCTTCAGAGCTCTGCTGATGCTGCTTTTAGCAAGCCAGTGCTCTATTGTTATTACTGTCTTTTCATTTGCCTCTAGGGGCTGAAAGGATGGTGCAGATGGTAAACAAACATGCTTTATGGTCTTGGAGCTTAGACTGAGAAATTCAGATTTGCTTTTCATTCCTGGAATGCAGCTAAGCACAGAAATTACTCAAAATTATTTTCAGGCTGCTTCTCAGTCCTGAGCAACTCCTCCGTGATTGTACTACCTAGCAGAGATGCCTCCCCTCAGTCTTCCAAAGTGACTGACACGTATAAAAAATTCTTTTCTTACCAGAGTATCTCATTCTGCTTAAATGGTATTGACACAAGCCACTGTTCTAATAAATATAATTTTTAAAACCTGAGGCCTAATATCATATACATATGATATTATTCACAGAAGTTGCATGGTCCTGAATTTGCATATACCAGCCCAGTTTACAACTTGAATAAAGACAAAGTAGACATCAGCTTCCATCATTGCATGCTGGAGCTAGCTGTTCTCAGTTCTATCAGAAGCCTAGATTGCCCTCAAAGGCAAATAGTTTGAATTCTACCAGCAAATATATCCCTATCTAACCAACAGAGATCCAAGCATCAGTGTGTGTATAGACACATCACTTGAGAACATGCTTTCCTAAGGATCCTGCAAGACAGAAAACAAGGCATTAAAATGTGGTTCTGTGGTGGCAGTGAAGCAGCAAACTAAAACACCTACAATCCTTCAGTTTTACAAATAGATTTACTCAACCAGCGTATAACCCACCACATCTGCAAATATGCAGCTCTGAAGGGAGTCCCAGCATAACTCCAAGACAAGCAGGTGGAACAGCAAGTGCCAGACAGTGCAACAGCAACTCCTCCAGCCAGGTATCCCACACTTGCAGCTCACCCACAAACATCAGGATCTGGCAGCTTCTGCCTAGTCAGACAGGCACATCCCACTGCTTTAATCTCTTTCCACATTATACATATATATATATATATATATACACACATACATATATATATATAAAATATATAAATACACACACTATGTATGTAGCTTACACCACAGATAGGGTGAGACTATTTGCAAGAGCATGAAGTGACAGGACAAGGTGGAATGGCTTGAAATTGAAAAAGAATAAGTTTAGATTCGATATTAGGAAAAAATTCTTTACTCTGAGGTTGGTGAGGCCCTGGCACAGGTTGCCCAGAGAAGATGTGGCTGCCCCATCCCTAGATCTGCTCAAAGACTAGGCTGGGCAGGGCTTTGAGCAAGCTGGTCCACTGGAAGGTGTCCCCGTCATGGGAGGGGGTTGAAACAAGGTGATCTTCAAGGTCCCTTCCAAACCAAACCATTCTATGATTCCATTATATACTTTTTTTTGTGTATGTAAACCAAACACACACATCCACACACAACACTTATCACAATCACCTTCCTCTTCCCAACCCCTATAACCTCATGTTCACCTTATGAGGGTGGCTTTTTCCTCTGTGTTTCCTCTTGGATTGAAACTTCAAAGTTTCAGCCCTCAACACCTCCACTGTCTCTTTGGGAAGCAGGCAAGGAGCAGTTTGCCCTCAGAATTCCCCAGTCACTTGCACACAACTTCAGTGCTGTCATCCAGTCCCACCACACAAATAATGAGTGCCACCACACCAAGTGCCACTTCACCCTCTGTACAACCAGCAGCTCAGCTTTCCTCTGTACAGAACTATAAGGCTGAAATTCATGTCCTGTGTGGTATCTGTGGTTGGTGATGCTGTAGAAGCTGAAAGGAATTCGAGGAGGGCAGAGATCTGCAGAGTTTCATTTAGATATCATTAGAATCTCATTAAAAGTCAGTGGACAAAAAGTTGATTAGCTGAAAGTGTTATCAAGACTGCATTACTACATTACACATTTAGTCCAAACTAAATAAAAATGCTTTGGGGCACATGAAGGATTTTATTGAAGTATTCCTTACCCACACACAGACATACACTAACTAGAAAAACAAAAATAGACATTTTTCTTTTGTAACACAAAACTAACAAAATGAAAAAGGCACATTTCTCAAGCATAATTACGTCTTCCAAAAAACACCCCCTAGAGCCTTATAAAAAACCCACAGCCATATAAATTTATTTGTCACTCAGGAAACAGTTTACTCAGTGTCTGGTTTTCTCCACACCCACTCCTTAAAGTTACTTTCTTTAAAGAAAATTTGTGCAAAATACAATAATTTCTTGCTCACCATTACTTCCTAGGCAAATGTAATCAGATATTCATTTTCACCAGGTAAATTTCTGAACATGTACCTTCTTTATATTCTTTAACAGTTATGTAAAACAGCACAAGAAGCAGCCATCTGAAATGAGTTTCTGTATAATATGTGGCATTGATGTCCATCAAGACTCTGAGCCATTGATCACCACCCTGTGGATGCCACCATCCAACCACTCTCTTAACCATGATCTTATCTACTCATCAAATCCATCTCGCCCCAGTTTAGAGAGGAGGATGTTGTGGGGGGACTGTGTCAAAGGCTTTACAGAAGGCCAGTAAATGAGACTTTCCCTTGTCCACTGATGTAGTCATTCCATCACAGAAGGCCACGGGGTTAGCTGTTCCCACAGAAGAATTAGCAGCAATGATTTTAGGCACAGCTCACCTTTAATACTAACCTCATGTGCTAAATAACGACAAGCATAACTTGCAAAAGGTTATCTTAATAACAAAACATCATTTCATGATTGATCATGATACACATCATACTGCAGCATAGGATTATAATACCAGCACAAGAAAATCTGTAATAGCAGTATGAGGGTCATACAGCTCAGAGGTTCAGTGAGTAGAGGGAATAACTAATGAAAAAGGTGGGGGAAAAATATCACAGAAAAAAGGCCACAATTAGGGATACCTTTTGGAATGAAAGAATAAAGGCTCAGGAAGGGGTATGTTTAAAGTATATTTAAAACTGTTTAAAACTTTTTTTATCCTGCTCAAGTCCTGGTTTTTAATGAGACACCACAGATTAAAAGGGGACAGAAGAAAATTTGAATGAGCAATCAGAGGAGTGCTTGAAAATTGGGAACATTGGAGGGGCTTTAGGGAAAAGCATTTAACAGAAATCTTGGCTACAAAGGTTGAAAATAGCTTTCACATTTAATATCACTGTTGAATAGCTGTAATTTCAGCTGGATCTTTCATACAAAACCCATGCAAAAAAAAAAAGGCAATATTGATCTAATAGTAAAAATATATACATACTCCTAGAAATACAAAGACAATATTTGCTTTGGCTCATTTAATGCGATAAGAAAGTACCATAATTACCTGTAGCAATTACAGAAGAGATAATGCAATTTCAAATTACAGTGAAATAATATGTACTTATTTATAAATTCAGCTTCAAATGTTATCCCACTTATTTGCTCTGTGAAAAATGTAGTTTAGATATAGTATGTGTACATATTTTTCGACAGGTATTTAATTTGAAATGTGCCTTGCCTTCATTAGAATACAGCAGAGGCATGAAGTGCATAATCTACAATTCTTATAAGGCAAAGGGCACCTCAAAAAGAGATATTTCAGTAGGAACTTGAGCTGGGAGAAAATGTGTCAGTTCAATTCACCAAATTGAAGAGATTTCATTTTAACCTACTTATCTCAATGCTCCATGAGAAAGATTTAAGAACGGATACAACAATAAACCCACCAGTAAAAAAATTAGATTCTGAGATGCTAAGCATTCAAAACCAGCTCTCATGGTATTATTTATCAGCAATTTTAAAAGATCTGAGCTCTTTGAAATTGTTCCCTACTGTAAATCATAACATCTTAAAGAAAACTTATCTTCAGACCTCAAGATCTTGAAGATACGTGGTATCAGAGTTGAAAGCTTTACCAGTAAAGCCAGCAGCAATATCCAGTCATGATACCCAGCATTTTTCATGGTATCACTTCCAAACCCTCTTTAGGCAGTGTATTGAGAAACTTATTTACTACACAGGCTACTTCAACATTCTGTATTTGTGTCCTACTCAAATCAGATATCATTCCCATTCCCAACACTGTAGAATGAAACTTAACCCTACATAATCTAGCAAATGCATTCAAAGCCTCTAACAAACATGGTCAGTGGCTGTAAACACCACACTGCTCCTCTCCAGCTGGCCAGCACACACAGGCCTGTGCTGGGAAGCAATGGATTTTCTTGTTTGGCAGTATGTATAATTCTGTGAGATGAAATACTGCCAACATTGCCTGAAGAGAGTTTGGAAGGTATAAAACCCAGGGAAGACTTAAAAAAATACAAGTTTCTCAATTACAGACCTTAAATTTTTGCCTTCTTTTTGGTAAATAAGTAAAAATTACAGAAGCTATGGAAACAAAATTTTACAACGTGTGACATAAGGTGGAAAGAGGTTCTCAGAAGTTCCTTGGAAAAAGCATATTAAACAGGGATTAAAAGAGAAGAGATTTAAAGATGAGAGAGCCTGGAACAAAAATACAGAACATCCAACCATAATACTAACTCTGCCAGTATTATCCTGTTGCCTTTGTAAAGCCATTTAACCCCCACTTGGAGAAGCATCTCTACTCTCTGTAGGTTCTCTTCCTGACTCCCAATGGAAGTATTAAATGCTGCCTGAATTTGTGTGAAGCCCACACAATGCATTCAGTGTGTTGTTATACTGTCCCAGAGTTCACAGTAATGTTATTTTGTGCATCTCTGGACTGTTGAAAGAATGTGAGGAAAAAAAGCAGTCCCAGAAGACTGAGATTTTAAACGCGTGTTTAACACCACAAGATGCACATTATAAAGAACATCCCACAAGGATCAGCTCTATTGAAATTCTAGTCACAGCTTACATTAAGCCAGCTTATTCTTTTCTATTTAATAAATAAATTGCTTGAACTCAGGAACTGTTTGTAAATTTAAATACTATTCCTTTGCAGAAGCTTTTTTTATTGTTACTACAAGCGTTGGTCTTGACAAAGACTAAATCACAGTGTTTGGTACATTTTTCTTCTTTCCATTGGGAACAACAGAGAGCTAAGGGAAAGGGAGAGACAGCTGTTGGAGAAGTCTGAAATTGTGTCACTCCAGAACCTGTTTTTGTCTTTATTCTCCAAGTTCTGTCTTTTATAATATAACATTAATTATATGGCTGTATGATCATGATAACTGGCATTTCATTCCAAGAGACCAACCACAGAACCTGCTGAAAATACCTGTATAGTCTGTGGGTTACTTATAAAAACAAGACTTTACTCACCAGTGCTGCCATTGAAAATAGGTAGATTCAACAAAAAAAACCCCAACATTCATTCTCTTCACAGAAGAAGAAATAGTGAACTTATCAAGTGTCATGCATTATGGAGCAGACTTAGTTCCTTCTACAGCTTATACAATGTTTGTGATACCACCTCTGCACAGATTTGTAAGGGTCTTTCAAGACCAGTGGAGAGCCATGACACAAACATCCATTTATGCAAAGTCTGGTAGATAAACTTTCACCTCCCTAAGCTGAACAGGTTAATACAGTGCATCACCTATTCTGTGCATCACCTCGATTCGTTCAAAAATCAAAACCTGAAGGACAGATGCAAAAAGCTCCTGCATAATTCATAAGCCTGGAAACATAAGTATACATTGTCCATCCCTCCATGAAGAACAGATTTATGGACATATATATGTTCTATAACATATTGTAAGAAATATGAAGCACTGAGCTGCCTTTTATAAGCTATATCTTATTTATGAAAATGTAGATTCATATTTTATTACCTGAAAGAAAACTATAGCTCAAAAAGGTGACAGAAAAGAGAGCAAGTCTAGGAATAGAGGAATCACCTGCCAAAGGTGCTACTGTGGTTCATCAACACAGAATAAATTAGTAAATTATCTTCAGCAAAACCAACCTCTACAATTTCAGCCCACTACAAACTAAATATAACATGCCAAGAGAGTCAGAGGGAAAATCCTATTGACTTTGATGAGAACCTTATATTTTCCATAGTATTCTCTGAAGAGAATAATGTAGTCAGTAACGCTTTATCATGTAAGATAGCATTTAGCAATAATGCCAACTAACAGAAAACAGTATAAAAACACTGAAGCACACAAAACTTTAAACTATTTTTTTCTCTTAACAGCTTTTATAGATTTTCACACCTATGCTTCATCAGAGACATGCAACAGATACACCAAAAGGAGTATAAAGTGAAAAATGGAACACATAAGGACATACTGGTATTTTTTGCATTTAGTTGTAGGGGAGAGTGTGCTTGCTTTTTTAAGATTCAACAATGGCATAACAAAGATAAAATTTAAATGCAGCATCTTTGTTCAGAAATACTCACAACTGCTATTGCAATAACACAATGCAAATATGCTGGCTGGCAGCAGGAGACAAGGTTTCCCCAAACCTGCAGTTTCCCCATACCTCATTCAAATGTATGTTCTTAGTTCCACAGGAAGAGTTCTTTTGAAAAGTGTATTTAAAGTTCCTCATGAAATACAGCCTTATTATGAAATCCTTCTTGTTCACAAGATATAGAACCTTGTGTCCACTGAAACATTCAGAATTATAGCCCACAATTCCATTCTGTTTGTAGTACAGACTTTCTGGCACATTCAATTTTTGTTTTAATTATTTTATTCTGGGGAACAGAATTCTCAGATTTATTACCAAGGTGGACTCCAAAGGCAATATTATTATAGGTCTAACAGGTGAATAAACCAATACATTTCTTCAATCCATAAAGCAGCTAACTGCTCCTGGAGAAAATAGATCTGAAAGGCTGAAGCAGAAGATTCAGAGCCTCATTCTAAAAGTAAAGAGTAATAATGCAGAAAGAAATATAACTATTTATAAATGTCTGCTCTGGTTCTAGAACATACCACTACCTGAGATTATCTTCTAGTCTTGAGCAATCAAATAATTTTTGTACTCTTATACTCAACATTTTTTTTAAACATTAAACATTGTAATTTTTTGTTTTCCCCCAGAGACATAGGGGTACAACCTTAAATGGCAGATCAAAAGGGTTAAATTGGTCTAAATTATAAGTGACAGCAAATATTCTTTGCTCAAATAATTGAATATATTGAGTAAAAAAAGAGGGGAAGGATAATAAACTGGTAAAATGTATGTGGTTTTATCGCACCCATGTATGATTTAGTATAAATAAGGAAAGGTATCATCAGAAAAAAAAGCAGCACGAAATCAATGTTTCATATGTTACGACTTCTCAACACTTTATACATCACAAATTCAAAATATACTCTCAGAATCCCAAAAGAGGTAGATATAATATAATTCTACGTATGAGTAAAATGGAGCTACTTCTGGATTGAAATACAGCAGCAATTCAGCAGCACACATCAGTTTTTATGACAGGACATTAAAGATTACTGTTATTCATTTCAAATTGCTGTAGATAATTACAGAACTTAATTGCAGAGCTGGAAATACTCCAGACATGAAAGGTGCTAATACATTCCATCTTACAAAAATTTCTGTGCTCTCTAATGATTGTAAGTATTATCCCCAAGGTTTTCATAGTGTACCTCCCAGCACTATGATAAGGCACAAATTTATAGCCCATTGGAAGAAAAGAACAAGGCACCTTATGACAATATCATTACCGACTGTGAGGAGAATTTACTGAAAGGTGTTCCACCTAAGCAGATGGAACACCTAAATGCTCATGTGGATAACAGCAGTCCAGAGTACATGGCTGGGTTACAGTGTCTTTCTTCATAAGATAAGTAAATATATCTTTTAATTGACCATAAAAAATGCCATCAACATCATGAAATTATAATGCAGCTTCTCTCGTTTGCTTGTGGTTTGGTTTTTTTAAAACTGAATTAATCCCACAGATTTCCAAATCACTCAACATATTCAGAGACTATTACTAAAATACAATACTGAACAGTATCAAAAGAATAGATTATTCTAATTATTGTAAAATATTAATCAAAAAATAAGATTATGTTTTTCTCCTGCAGTCCTACCTGCATGATCCCAGCAAAGCTTCTCAGCCTATGCTGGAAATAGTCTTTACACACCCTGTCATGAAGGAAAACCCTGCATGTCTATTTAGTCTTTTGCAAAAAAAAAAAGAAAACCAAAAAACAACCCTATTATAAGTATTAAGAGTCATGATTCTTCCAATGCTTCCTAAAAATTTTTATCAAAAGTCTGAACAATGTCATCCAAATGCATCATGCTGGTATGTTACACTAACACAGTCTCTCTCTGATCATGGTTTTGTGATCTATAAGAGCAGAAAATCACTACAGAGATATTGTGATGGTAAATAAAATAAATATATAAACAAACCCCCCAACACACACACCAAACCTGTCAAAAGAAACAATGCACGGAAACCAAAAAATTACAAGAAAAAACTTCTGAATTTCATATTATTTTAGAATTTAAGTCAGCTGTTTCATGAATAAGAAAAATTTAACTTTGTACTTATGGGTAGCCAAGTAGCCAGGAGATATGTCAAATTTAAGCAAAAAAGTGTGACTAACTCAAACAAAAACTAAACCAAAACAAAAACCCCCACATATGCACACACACAAAAAAAAAAAACCACAAACAAACAAACAAATAAACCCAGAAAACTTTAAACCAAACATGTTTGAGGCAGAACAAACAATGTAGACAACACACACACAAAAAAAAATGCAAGCAGTGACAGTTAACAAACTCAAGCCTCTAAATTAGTAAACAACTGAGTTAATTAATATCCCACTTCATTCAGTGCAGAGAGTGGCAGTTTGCGTAACAAGCAGATCTTCAATATTTTGGTTCATTGACACTAAACCCCAAGTGACTCCTACTTCCTTTATCACACACTATTTAAAACAGTATCCTGGCAGCAGTTAATTTTTCCATTTAATTTTTCTTTAGCATTCATCAGTATTCTGTCTTACAATTCTGTAAGGGTGGATTAGTATTGAATTCTCAGAATTTTCCCATGAGGCATGGCTTGGAATTTAACATGAGATTATTCTTTGATTTCTCATCCCATTCAATATAACTTTTCAGGTAAGACAAAACCCTTTCTAACTACCCAGCCCTGATTCCTCACCAAAGGAGGTGTCCTGTGAGCATGGTACAGGTCTCAATGAAAGAAGAGTGGGATTGTGGAATTAGAGCAGTCCCCAGTGCACCATCACTCCAACACCCAGCTGGGCTGCCAGCAAGGATGAAATTCTGAAACCAAAGAACAGCACTAGCAAACCATCACAGCACAGAGCCACAACACACCTCAGAGGATTTCACAGACTTGACTTGCATCATTTTTCTGCTAGCAACCATACCAAAACTCCTACTTATCCCCCAGTTCTCACCACATTTTTCCTTGTGGTCATGATTACAGGTTTCTCTCTTTAGCCTTCTCTATTCTCAGTTTCCAGTCCCAACAGGCAGGACTAATAACACCAGTGGCAGACTGTTCCAAAAAAAGAAGTTGTCTGTCTATCTGGCCAACAGAAGTGGAATCATCTTGAACAGGTAGAATATATATATTTTTTTTTTTTTTCTAAATTCAAGAAATAAAACATATGATCAAATCTCACATACATTTCTATGTGCCAGTTAAACTCATTGGTGAGCTCCAAAAAGCCAAAGTAGAGAAAACCAGGTCTGGTGTTGAGTCTGCCACTCTTTTATGTTGAAATAAGTGGTCAATATCTTAACTTCACTGACATCAGTAGAAAAGCTCCTATTGACCGATGGAGAGCATGGATTTCACCCAATGAGTCAAATAGTGCATTAAGTCTCATTTGTCTTGAAGAACTTCACTGAAAGGATTATCAAAAACAATTAAAGCAGCCTGGCACCAGGCACGTTAAAGATCAAGTGTAGATGTAGCTGACATGTCTGCAAAGCTAGATAAAGCCTAGCATTGTAGGAACCAAAACCAGCACAACTGAGCAAGAGTATCACAGAGATAAGAGCATAATTTGAGTACCAACATTTTCAGGGGAGAAGCAGTTAAAAAATACTGAAGTGCTCAAGAAGCAGCTTTGTGAATCCTTACATAGAACATTAA
>VWZT01016552.1:434416-475211 GCA_013397055.1 Pachycephala philippinensis | reverse complement strand
AAAAAAAAAAAAGGCTTTTAATACACACAGACAAGATCAGTTATGGTAAGAAACTAGAAATTAAAGGATGATAATCTTCAACATCTGAATACTGCTCTGGATAATATTTCAGAAAATGAATCCATGCTATGCTCTTTAGCATAAAAAACACTGAGTTCTCAGAAACTGAAACATATCCCAATCCTATTTTTTTTTTTTTAAAGGACAATGTGTCAGTTATTTATATCAAAGTATACACTCTTATCATTGTTTCTCAAAGTATGACTAGCTGGGTGCTGGCAGAAAAAAAGAGATAATAAACTAACCAAAATTAAAGTTTGCGATTCATTCAAAAACAATGTACCCTACCACTTTCTTAGGCTTGTCCCCTGAAAAAATTAAAGTTGGTTAATTTTCATTTGGGTGGTTTGTTCTGCTGGTTTTTTGGGCTTTTCAAAATAGATTATCCACCTCTATCATTTTGAAAACAGTATCATGACCTCTTCCCTATTTAAAAATGTTTAGGTATAGTGCTTACACTGTTGTGAGGTCTTTGTGAGAAACCAAAAAATGAATTGCCTCAAAGGATTGTAGTTGCTTCCTTAAGTACTCCTATTTCTGTTTGTCTATGGGTACACTCAAATGAAGACATTACACTGCAGTTGGATAAGGAAAAGCTGCAACTATATCATTTACCTACAGCAATTTATTCAAGGTTTCATCACCATGCTGCTTTGAAGATGAAAATGAAGGAGTTTACGTCTAATGAAGACCATCTGAAGTGTCTCCACTGCAGCTGCAGGCTCTGTAGAATCTGTCGTGCAGGAGGCAATATGCTGCATTGTAATGCAGATTTTCTTAAGAGTGCATCTGCAGCAACAAGATCATTTCCCATGGTCTTCACTGTATTTCTTCTATTATTCATAGAACACAATGCAAATGAAGCTATAAATTTTAACACATACTAAATGTAGAAAGAAGATAATGGCAATTGTGAATTATGAATGAATCACTGTTATTGTGATTCCTCAAGGATTCTGATGTAGATGATTACATGCATGCAAAGACACTGTAGCTAAACTTCTTTATATTGATATTGAAAAATGATTCTAAGAATATTATCATTAATATACAGAATTCATAGATTTGTTTTTCATGACAATGCCAAATACAACTAACCGTCAAAGGCAATTACATATCAATGATACCTAGAGGCAGGCAAACATACTTGTATTTGGAATTACTGAATTGGGGAGAGAAAGATAATAGCTTGCAAAAATGTGTTTCCCAGCTACCCACATGTGTTCTTTCACATTTAAATAAGCCACAGGCAAACTTTGTGGAGTATTCTGTAGTGAGCACATTCAAATGCCAAGTAATAAGCAGTGAGATACAGGCTGTTCTTTTTTTGTAGGGTGGCTGAAAAGGAAATAGTTTCTTTAAATGAAAGAAGTATTCTTCTACAAATTGCACAATTCAAAAAACTCTACAAGTATGAACCTGTCTTTGCCATTTTTATCATGATAGCAAGAGGCAGATTATTACTCTCTTACCCACTAAGAATAATTCTCTTAGTGATACGATCAAAGTCAGGAACTGTTCTTGTTTGATAATGTTTGTAAATTAGTAAAATTATTCACTAGAATTGCTCTAGCTATAATTAACATCAGCAAAATACTTACTAAATCCCACAAGATTTAAAGAGTAGCAAATGTATATTAAAATTAATTGGATACAGAAATTCTCACCCACTGTGAAACCTATGGAAGTTTGTTCATTTCTTATAACCACCTTTGGTCTGTTTGCAGCTACAGGGTAATCAAGGGGCTCTGTCACCTGTTGGGCAGGTTTGTTGACTTAAATGTTCATCCAGGAAAAGGATAAGCAAGACATTTCCAATATGCATCTCAGATGTTCCTGAGTTCATTATTTGGGCATCATAGACAGGGCCCCCGAGTCCTTGTCCATTTTTTCTACATTAGAATCTGCAGCAAAAGAGTCAACTTTGAAGTAGTGAAAGTGAGGGATAATAATGGAATTTGCACACCTTCTTTATATTCAATGCAGCCTCTTAAAGTTGGCACCAAGGCATATTGTGTCAGCATGAAAAAAAGACTTTGACATATCCTTCTCTCCAATGGGAAAAAAATAAGATATGAAATAATGAGGGTTCTTAATACAAGTTCATTTCAAATAACAGAAAAAAGAATCCACCATAAAAACAGAATAAACAACTAATGGCACTCAATTATTTCTATCCAGTGGACAAGACAGAAAAACTTGAAAATGAACCAGTGAAAGTCTCAGGACATATTTTTGGCACATTCTGTATTTCCATACAGGTCAGCATCAACCTACCATAATTAGGACTTTGAGGGTACAAATATATTTTTTACAATTTCTGTGATTTCTAACCAGTGTTAATCATTCACTAGAACACCATGCTACTCATGTGTTTGTGTTCCTGTAGCAATTTTTTCCACTAACACAGATGAACTTATTTTTATTCACTTCTATTCTGATGTTCACTATCTCAGTAAATTAAAAACAAAAAAAACCCACTATGTTAACACACAATATCACAAGTTATTACAAAAGTCTGAAAAATATTGAAAAAAAGCAGAATTTCAGGATGATTTGTTATAGGATTCCTGCTGTGGCATGAATGACTACAGAAAAAAAGTAGTTATGTTTGTTAGTGTACCATTAAGTACCATTAAGCTGAAAAATAGAAGTGATTAAATAGATTTAAGAGCCTTATATATAACAATATAGAACCACTAGTTACCACACTGCAGCAGGATCTCACTCAAACATATCATAAAATTCACTCAGCCAGATGCAATATGTGGACTCCACAGGCTTTCACTATAATAGATTTTCTGGAACAAAACTCAAAACCCAAAACAACTAAAAAAAACCCAACAACAAAACAAAATCACCCAATACACAGAGTTTAAGAGGCATCAGCCCTAAACTGCCCTGTTCTCCTTGGCATGCAGAGTATGCAAAGCATGTTAGCTAGATGGAGATTCATTCAAAACAGCCCACAGTGTTCATGACATGCTTTAAATTGCTGTGCAAAAACTGCACAATTAAGCTCCAACACAATGGCAATTTATATATTACTTTCATTTCACAGGTGGAAAAACTGAGTGGTAAATGAAGCTACTGATTCAAGGTATTCTTTGGAGGGACCAACTGTGAGGTCAAACATTGAGGGCTGATTGTCAGGGGACCAGGACAGAAGAATACGCACAGAGAATAAAAGGTTGACGCCATCAAATATAATAGTGGGCCCACACAGCCAAACCCTCCCCAAAGAATTCACAAGTCTGCTCAGTCCTGTGGGCATC
Organism: Pachycephala philippinensis; assembly: GCA_013397055.1. Classification (NCBI taxonomy): domain Eukaryota; kingdom Metazoa; phylum Chordata; class Aves; order Passeriformes; genus Pachycephala; species Pachycephala philippinensis. The sequence continues at coordinate 471,876 of VWZT01016552.1, read as the reverse complement.
CACCCAGTTCTCTCAGCCCTCTAAGGCACCTGGCTGCTGCTGTTGGCACACCATGGATCTCCTCCAGATCTTGGCTGCTCTCACCCCCTCCCTACCCTAACAGGGCTTCTGAAGGCGTGGCTGCAGGTGCCACCTCACCTGGCACAGCTCAGACACAGCCCTGAGCACACCCAGAGGGTGGCACTGCCAGCATCCAGGCTCAGGCTGCAGGCTTGTCTCATGAGCTTCACCCTGCACTGCAAGTCCTCTGCTAATAAATGTGGCCAGCTTTATATCCCTTCTGCACGAGATTCCAACAATCTGTACAGTTTGAAAAACTAGTACACCAGAGAAACTTCAATGATGACTTCCAAGCATCTTGAATAGCATTTAATTGATCAGAGGGGAACTTCTTAGACAGTAAAATAAGAGAATTCTACATTATTTCCTCCCCATGACATTCATTACAGTTATAGAGGAAATGACTACATAGAGCAGGGATTATGTGTCACTGTACAAACGTGTTCTTTGATCTGGTGTAGATGTACATACATTAACTTCCACAAGAAACATTTAAACAAAATGTTTGTTTACTTGCAAGGGCTCTTCTGGAGTTAAATTGGGATGAACAGGCAATTAAAGTTCAGAAACATCAGATGTAATTAAAAACATTTCCAGCTAGTTCTGTACATGGTTAAGTTATTCCCACCATATGAAACTTTATATGTTAAACAGTTTACTGTTGTGCAGAATAAAGGAAAACTAATTCTCTCTTTAAAAGAGACACTGGATTTCTTGTGTCTTTGTCAAACAGAGGTTTTGTTAATTCATACTTCTCAAGCCAACTGTCCTAATTACACAGTTGTTTTTGGTTTCCATTCTCTTAAGACAAGATTTAGAGAAATGTTTAACTTCATTTGAAAAAAGAACCTGAAATATTTATGAAATCAACTACTAATATTATTTTAAAAAAATTAGAATCCTAGGACCAAGCAATGAACTTAGATTTGATTCTGAAGTGACAGTCAACTCAACCAGACAGACCAAATCCAGACACTGTTCAGGCTCTGGCAAAACTCTTGTTTTCTCCCAATTTTGTTACTCCTGCTGTTGCTCTGTGCACCTGATCAATAGCAAGCTTCAACACATAAACCAGGTTTCAATTTAAGATTCACAGGAGGCCAGAAGTGTCTACAGATTTAAAACAAACCACCCACAGGCCAATACTCAGCCTAGTACTTGGCAGGGTATACAGAAGCATCTGAAATCTAATCTCTGAAAGAGTTTGATTTAACCTTCTGTTTCTTTAAGTGTATCAATTAACATTCACTCAGACAGATAACATGCATTTGACTTTTTTTTTAAAGAAATCACATCAGCAATATGTGTAAGTCTAATAATATTTACTACCACTCTTCCACAAGTTTTTCATGTAAGGTCTGATTTATGAAGATAAAGTTTCATAGAACTACACCAGGGGCATTTGAATCTGAAATGCCACTGCCAAAAACATTCCCTGATAACATCAAGACTGATGATGTTTGCACACCAATTGTGTCAAAGTCAGATAAATTAAATGCCAAAAAAATTAAATCCAAAAACACACATCTCTCATCCATTAAATAATAACAAGGACATTACATCAAGTTCTGAACACCCAGTAATGTTAATTTTTGGTTGTAGTATCTATAAGAGCTCAGCTTACAAAGAAGTCTGAAGTTACTATTTCATTATTCCATAGTTCAGAATGTTTGAAGACCTCTCCTGAGGAAATTCATGGAAAAGATGATGCTCTCCAGAAGTCCACTTCTTGGGCATCTCCAATGGCTTCTGAGGACAGCTAATGACAACTCAAAGATGGAACAACTCATCAGTGAAAGTCCTACCCAGCTCCTGATTAAACACCATTTTCATCTGTTCATTTTAGAATAGTGAAATTAAAGAAGATGGCACATCCCTCTCTAATGGGGTTTCAAAACCAGGCCTCTGCTCCAGCAATAATCTGTATTTTATGACTGCAATTATGTGTTTACAAATAGTGAGTCCCCAGTGATGATTAAGAGCTTTGTTTTGCTGAAGAAGATATCTATTTCAATCAAAATATGTCTTAAAACCAGATTTATTTTTATAAGAATCAAAAAAATTACCAAAAAGTGCCAAACCCACAACCACAAATATACAGTACTATATCACAAACCTGCTGCTACCAGAACTTCATTTTCTAGTTCTGTTAAAATTGAGTTACCCCACACACTGCTGTAAAGATGCTGTTCTGTTACTACCATTTTCACAGTGCATTCCTTTATTCTAAGATTTTTCTCCATTTGTCCATAGAAATCCATTTTGTAGAACATATTGGCAGTCTTTTAAAATGTGATTTATGGTACTACTTAAGCACTTATCACTTGCTATTTGGTCTTCCAGCTACATTATTATTCTGAGCTACAAAACACTAAATACCTCAGCAAAGCAAACATTTTGTAATTTATGTTTTTATATTATTTTTCAGACAAAAGGCAGTATTTTTTCCTGGCCTGTTTATTAATCACAAAACTAAATAAATCTCCTAACGATTTAGATGTCAAAATTCCTTGTTATTCATCAGCATGATGAAGCCTAAGGCCTTGATACTGAAAAAAATACAGCCACCTCCTTAACTTGAAGCATGAAAGTAGCCTCAGTTTTCTCTGAAGACTTCATAGAACTGTAAACTAATTATGCTCTTTTTTCCCCCCTCATTCATAATGAAAAGTGATAGTCATTACTACATGAACTAGTACAGCTAGAAAAATCAGATATGTTTTTGGAAACAACCTTTCCCTAGACTCCAGCAAGAGCTCTGTACTCCAAAGAGCAATTTTGCTTTTTCTACCTACAACTTAATTCATAATATTCTCTCTCTTTTCAAGGTTTTACTCATTTTTATGCATAGACCATTGCAGCTGAAACAAGACAAACATTTTTACAGCATAATCAAGCAGATGAATTCCATGGATTCTAATGATGCTAAGCAGGTAAAGTGACAAACAGACTGCACCTCCCAGCACAACCATTCTAAAATGTTAGCAGAAAATGGTTATTTGAAATTATTACTACATATACAAAGCTCTGAAGTCAATATTAGAAGGCTTTCAAAGTGCATAATAGAGGTTTTTCAATTCCTTCCAAGTCTACCGACATCTAGAAAAATGAAGACACCAATCCACCACAGCAAGATTCACTGTGTACACTGAAAATATTTTCTATTCCATCACACATTGCACAGAACCCTCTGGAAGCACAGCACAGAATCTGCTGTATGAAACACTGGACCTGAAGAGACAAATGGGTGAAAGGAAAGTGGAAGCTGCCCAACAGGGAGCTGCACATTGGAATTAGAGTTTGCATGAGTCTTCTCTCGAAATTACAGGAGTTAATTCCCATAAATTAGCACTGTAGTCTGCCATCAATGCAGACAAACATCAATGACACAGAAGACAATTTTGAACCATAGTGGAAAGAAAATCAGTTTGGCTTACAGGAAAAACAAACAAACAAACCAGCCCACCCCCAAATCCCTCCCTACTAATTTTTTTTATGTGTCACACACACATAAAGTTCTATAACCAAACAGATTTCCACAATTATTTGAGGTGGCTGAGTTACAACACATGAAACACATTAAAAAATTTTCTACTTGAAAGCAAGGAAATTAATAAGTTAGGGACATCTATCACTAACTGTCAATGCGTTACACTAGTCAGTGCAAATGTACATGTAAAAAAAAAGTCAAGAAAATATAAATCAGTTTTAAAAGGCTTTTTTTGTATAAGAAAATACTACTTTTCATATAAATAGCAAATCAACATACGCAGATCATCTAGCAACAAACAGTCATAAAGGTCACAAGCCAGCACTGACTTAGCTTTAGTAACTTTAAATTGACAGAGTGTGTAGAAGGGGGAAGAACTTACTGAAATCTGCTGTCAGTTGAGCACATCATCTGTTTTGTACTAGCTATCAGCAGCCCCTCAGTAGTCCCTAACCCTTTCTTCTGGGCATAGAATGAGATGACCACAGGAACCTTTAAATATCTTACATTGCAATACTTTTTTACCAAATGCAAGTTGAGTTTTCAGATACTGACCGGAATGTTTGGACAATAAGTGCCAAGACAATTAAATATATAAGTAAAGAAGCAAAACGAAATTACATGGATAAAATTTTGAGAAAGTATTTTTAGCAGCTTATAATAGAAGCCAGTTCATAAGATCGTTATTTCCTCCTTTTCTGTGATAAGTCTTCAAAAGTTCTCCATTTTGAAGCCAAATAAGTTTACAGTCCCTCTAACCCAGAGAATGAATACAAAAATTGGGAGGCCAAAGTCTGAGTGTACAGAACACTTTATTTTAAATTTTATTTTAAAGTAGTTTCATCTTGATAATGTCATCAAGATGAACATTTCAAAAACCCCAAATACTCTCTTTAGAACTCTGAATTGAAGAAGGATAGTATAACACTGTTATTTTTCACATTGATGGACAGATGAGCAAACTGGAATTGCTGAGAAACCATCAACTGTTTTAAGAGTTTGTTTCTGACAATCCAGTATTTGCAGGTCTCAGTTTTGGAGGAAAAGTCTGTGAACAAAATATCTTCTCATGAACCCCCTCTGCCTTCTATACAATACTTTAATGAGCCTTGTTCCTCTGACTTCAGCAAAGGCAGCTGAACAATGGGAAGCCTCTGCAGAGCCATTTCCCCACACGTTGTTGGTCTCTTAATGAGTTAATAACAATTAGGTCACATCCTGCACAATCAGCATGAAAACACCAAAACTCACACGTTGCTCTTTAGTGATGCACCAGATCTTTTTCTCCTTTCCCCAGCCATAACTTCTATACCAGCTTCTTGCCTCATGATTGGTATTCCCTGTTAGACTACATTCATTTCTGACCCCAGCTCTATCACTGCTTTCCTGGAATTTATCCTGTTGTGTTCTTATGATTAACACAGGCTAGAGACTATGTATGTGAATCATGGAAACTCTAGAGAACATATACACAAAAAATATTTGTGTGCCTTCTCAGTGTTGTATGTACATGAAATAACAGCAAGGCTGAAGACACGAGCTTGGCAATAATTACAGAATGACTGAATAACTGTTAGAAAACTTGAAAGAACCGGACATCTTGTTAAAAACTTACAATGGCAGCTTTGGAAACAAAGAACTTTTTATCAGGCTTACAACTTCCTCGTCTCCCATGGGATACTGTACAAAGTAGCTGCAAGTCTGTGCTATCACACCGTCCAATGCATTCTATGCGGAAAAAATATCTTATACTTCTGCTGGTTTTAAACCAAATCTCAACAAAGATATTGTAGTATCTGGCTCAAAATACCTTTCTGTGATGTTACTCATTGCTGACAAATTACTCAACTGGGAAGATTAGAAAAACCCTTTATTTCTATTTTTCGGTCTTCCTATCCTTGAGAAACATTGTAAGGCTAAGAAATAGCTATGGGGAGCCCCCTGTTAAAATGCTAGCAGCGATAATGCACATTAATTTTCACCACTGTCTCATGATTATTTTCATGCTGGGAAGGGAATCATTGTTTACATGCTGATGAGAGCAGCAGAAAGATACTTCCCTGTAGTTTCACATAGACAGTACACAAGAATGGGACTGCAGGGTTCTCAAACTCTCACCTGAAGTTTCTGTATAAAAAGGGACACATTTATGACCCCTTACTGCTTTACAAAGAAGAAGATAATCTGTTCTCCATGCCCATCGTGAACAGGACCAGTAATGGGTTTAAATTACAATGAGAAAGCTTCAGCCTAAACACAAACAAAACCCCTTCTATTAACAGAGACTGGAAGAGATTGCCTGGGGAGACTGCAAAGTTTCTTTCATTTCAAAACTTGAACAGAAGCTTAGACAAACACCTGTTCTAAATCTTGAGCTCGCTGAGCTTTGAACTGTCCAGCACATTAAGCATGGCAAGGTTCCACATAAGCTCTCCAAGCCAATGAGCTCGCCAACAATTCACACGTGCAACGCTATTCAACTTACATTAAGAGCTACTTAGCAGCAGGTACAACATCAAAACACACATTTTATTTTACTCTCATCCCTAAGAAGTCAGAAATACATTAAAAAAGTGCTGTGGGTTTGATTAAAACCAGGCAGTAAAGCAATCCATCACTACTTCCTTTAATTTCCAAAACTATGTCTACAAATTCAGTATCTCTAACTGCCATGAGTAAACTCCATCAGTGGAGGTATATTTTGGTCTCAGTTGACAAAACCTGAGTTTGACCTATGACAATATCAAAATTGTTATGATCTCACCACGTATTAACCAATGAACACATTTGGTAAGAGACAACATCAACTCACAATTTTTATTTTAAGTAAAAACCATAAACATATTCAGATTTCCTTTTTTACATATGTTTCTGAACACCTGTTTTCTGCTTTATGCTCTGTAGCTGAGCACAGTAATAATTTAGACAAGCACACAGAGCATAAGAGGAATCTGGAAGAGCATAAAGTAAATTGTTGTGTGGAATCTTAGCATGGCCAGCTGGGAAAAGGGTTACACCTTGTTCACCATAAAACTGTATGCACTATCTAAAATCAGGAGCTGGGCATACTTTAAAATTCAGCTACTTATCTTCTTTTATTTTGGAATTTAGGAAGCTGGAAGGATTAGTCAAGAAAGTCTGCTAAAGCACCTTCATTGTTAGAACCAATCCTTCATGACTGAATTTCCAGACACCTGACAGCATCCTGGTCCCTTCTGTTGAAACTGTATTTTATCATCAATTTAAAATAGACAGAATTCTGTTCAATCAACACTGCAGACACCAACTGCTCAAATAAATTATTACAGTTCACCACCACATTGCATCCTTTTGGAAAAATTGACATCATTCTCAGTAAGTAAAGGACAAGTGTTGTAAGATTATTTCCATCTTAGTTGTTACACGATATTTGAAATGGCCTTTTTCCTAAAATGGGTTTTTTCCCAGCTATGCTCTAGATGCAGCTCTCATTCTGCATTTAAACAGGGTTTCAGGTGAATTAAAAAGGACAGATATGGCAGCCCTAAAGTAATATATGAAAGTCTTATTGTATTAGTCATTTTTCCTGTCATTTTGTATTAGTGTCATATTAGTCTAATGCAATACTAACATGATACTGAAATGTTAGCATATCACAGATTACTCAGTGTGTCAAGCTTGAGTCTGATCATATTACTTTACTCTGTGTATTCCAGTGATGAAACTCTTCCTTTCCATGCCCTAAAACTGTGCAGGACTAACAGAAAACACAAGGCACGGGCTGTGCAGGAGTCTAGGACTTGCATAACAGGTATTGACACCTCTTGTGCCAAAGGAAAGAACCAGTCTGTAACAGACCAGATAATACTGTTTCAGTCTAGGATTCTGTTAACACAAGTAAGATATTTCTTTTCACTTTAAGAAGATTTTAATTCTCTTCACACAAAGTGAAGAACTCCCATCAAAACAGCAGCACTCACAAGGGTTCCCATAATAGGAGATATCCCCTCTGAACCTTCTTTGCAGAATCAAGAACTATTAAAATTAGATAATAAAAAAGCCTGCATTTTTTTTAAGTGTATTTTATTCTAGTGGCCTGTCATCAAACAGGAAGTCAATCACATAACTGAGAACTGGGAACTGTGGCTGGGTCAGGTCTAGAAAAAACAGCAGAAATGCAAAGAGTAATTTCTGACCTAGACAAAGGTCAGATCATACTGAGCAAAGAGCATGTTAACAAAAACAGAATAAAAATCCCATCCAATCTATCTCTATTACGTTCTCTTTCATGATAATTTGTTTGTTGAGCTACTAATTGAACGTTTATAATCTGGGTGAATACCACAGCCATTACAGAGTGTTATATTTCCCCTTCAGATGAAGAGGTGCAATCTGTTTCTCTTTCAGGGGTCCCCATGATTCTATAACTTAAATATTTATTTAAAATTACGTATTTACTTAAATAAGTAAAATATTTAAATAAAGGGTTTAATGCAAACAAACACAGAACCCAAGAAAATAGACTAAATTCACATTCTAAAGGCCTTTGGAAATTTAGCTTCACAGACATTTACAGAAGAACAAGAAATTTTCAGAGTTTGAAGTGCTCGTATATGAAAACAAATGTTGCTAAAAAGGAGGAAACAGTTTGGCCAAAATAAAATCCAGCTATTCAGGAATGTTGTGATTTAGGAATCGGCTACTTTGATTTATTCCAAAACTGCAGTTAACTAAGGAAGCTTTCAGGAAAAAAAAAAAAAAAATTCATAGTCTTTGCCTAGTGATTACCCTGCACTGCTTTTGCAATAATTGCTATGCATTACATTTCAGTGAGGTTACACATCTTCTCTCTCTCATTAAGTTTCTTCATAATTTTCTTTTACATGTCCTCAGTAACTACCATATGATCACAATTAGCAGCGTAGAACTGACTACAGGGGGACCAGAGTAAGAACTATCACATGAGGTTTCCATACACAGACACACACACATAACCCTGACAAGAGGCACAAGAAAAAGGGTTATTTCTGGTTTGTTCTTAAATAAGTGGGAAATGATGGATAGAAAAACATTAAGTAATAACAATAACAAACAGCAGAGCCATAATAACTCATACATGTGGAGTTCTGCTGCAATATGTAACTACACGTTGCCATTGAAATTTTTTGTATTTTAAAGGTTAAGAGTGCATGTCACACTCACCTTTGTTCAACTATAATAGATTAGTATAAAAATTTCTCTTCACAGTATACTAGAGAGGTGTAGGCATGGGCCAACTTACTGCTTTAATACCATTATTTGTACTCCTTCACATGCACAAACATGCAGTTGTTTGTATATACACAAGAATGAACCCCTCACATATCTCTTCCCAGCTATCCCAAATACAGACAGACTTTTGTACAAAAATACAGTGTTCACAAATATCAAGTACAACACAACATAAAACTGCTGCTTAGTGTTTCAAGGGTTTTTTAAATTATTTTAGGCTCCCTAAGTTTACTGCAAGGACTGGTAAAATTTCATCCTAATTTTACAGGTTTAAGTCAAGATTCAAAACATCAGATTTTACATAAACAAGCACTATAGAAAGCTACACTACCAGTTTAATGCATTTCAACATACTGAAAATACTGTAAGCATGTGATTTGATGAACAGAGTTATATTGAATTTGGTTAAATATTTAAAGCTTTTTAGAGTCCTATGTAAATCCAATAAACACACATTTGATCAAACTGCCATCTGCTGGGTATTCCTGGGATTTAAGTTGTTTGGTTAAACACACACACACTGCAGTGTGAAAATACTGTAATAAGGATATGAGAAATCTTTACATTTTCATAATGGGTTTTTTTGAGTTTGATTGGCAATAACCAATTGCCCTTGTTCCAGCAGAAATCCTTTCAGCAGTAGCCATGTTACAGACATCCTGTGACCCTGCCCAGCATAATCCATCCTGCTCACACCAACACTCACATTCAGCTTGCTGGGCACAGCTCAGGGAGCTTCACCTGTGCAGACCTTGAATAGAAGAGAGGACACAGCTAAATCCACATTGCCTGAAGCAACCATTTTCTGTGACCACAGAACTTAGTAGAGGTGCTGACTGCTTGTTCAGAAAAAAAAAAAACCAAACCAAGAATAAAAAGTAGAAATGAATAATAAAGGAATAGGAGCAAATTACACAAATTACTCCCATAAAAACAAGCTGGATACAAGAGAGGGGCAAATTCCCAATAACTCACTTTTCAGGACATTAAGGAAATATTTCTCCTTGGAACCATCCAAGGTTATATCTGTCAAGAAGCCAAGCCACTCTGATAAGTTAAACTCGGCTGGTACATGAACTGTGGTACAATCAAGTGCAAACAGAGCATTCCCAGAAAATTATCATGATAAGAAATAATGGTTGTATGCAGAATTTAAGAGTGAGGTTTCAAATTGCTTAAGCCCTGAAGACAAAAGCAAAACTAAAATCTGGAAGCTTCCAAAAACCACTAACAAAGTAGGTGCATTATACAGAAAACCATCTATTGCATTCATCTTCTAAGAAGAGGGTAAAGTTATGAAATACAAGCACAGAACCATCAGTGGGGAACTGGGCTGATCTGAGAGGCACAGAGGTGTTCACTGAAATATGACCTCAACTTCTCCAAAGCATCTTTGTGAGGCTTATCTGTTTTGCAAACCCAGTGTGTCACCAGCTGCCTCTTTCCTTGAGTCCCTGATTACACTTTAAAAATCCTAAGTCACCTCTCTAAACACTTAACTTCTAGAACATTCAGAAACAAAAGTTCAGGTACCACAGTTTTTCCCAAAAGTGAAAAATCACCTCTAGAACATGGGAAGATAGTCCTGCATTGCTATATAAAGAGAAGAGGTGCTTGGGGATGCAGTTTAGAAGCTCTGCTTGGGAGATGTGACTGCAGCTTGCACAGTTCAACCTTCCCCTTGAAGCAGAACTGCTCAACCAGCTCAGCTGGGGCTTCACCTTCCTGATAAACCTGAGGTTCCAAAGGTCCATATACACCTAAGTGTGCAAAAAAGCACCACAGACAAGAAATACAGACATCCATGGTAATTGTTGGGGGTCTTTCAAATGCAGGGGCTCTAATCTTCAAAAGGCAGGCCAAGATTGAGTATTTGGAATGGGACAACACTGAAAATCATCACCCACAAATTTATTTAAAGCCCATCCTTAGAAAACCCTTGTTTCTATCTGCTGAAAGGTTCCTTTGGGGGAGCAGAAAGAAAGTGACGAATTGCATGCACGGAGGATGGCAGGGTGGAACCTCAAGCTTCAGAGATTTTTCTTAAGGCTCATCTTCCATATGAATGAGGCAGCTGGAAGGGGGAAAGGAAAGGAACATGAACTCAGTTATGTCTCATCATTGCTTTCTGGAGAACAGGCAGGACTCAGGTATGGGAGAGGAAGGCTGATGCAAAAATGGCTCAAGACAGAAGGATGCTGTCCTTCCTTGTCTAGGCCTTAAAATTTTGCTACTTTAACTGAATTTGGACAATGTAGGTCTAAATAAGCTAGAGTTCACTATTATTTTAAAAAACCCAAGCAAGTCACATGCTTAGCTTTCCTGAATAGGGAAAAATAACGGAAGAAAGAAACGCTTGTCACACTTTCCTACTGATGAAACCCTCTTCACAAGAAATTGGATTGATAAAAGGTATACTACACTAGAAAAGTCATCTCCATAGTCCAAGTCAAGAATAATGTACATATTACAATGCAATAGAAATCAATGTAAATCAAGCCAAAGCAATTTAGCAGAATTCAGAACATAAGATCAAGTGACACTACACTCTAATCCTATCCAGAACCAAGTCATCTATGCATAACTGATGTTTTTCAATAAGAATGAAATAGTCTCATGGTGATTTCCACAACATTTACAAATGTTTGGGGATCCCGATGGGTGAAAATCACTATACAGAGACATTATCATAATTTTGCATTTATTTCTATAGTATTTGTATTTTAAATCCACATATTCTATAAAATTCAAATAAATAAGTAGGATACATTCAGAGATGCTCCCTAATTTCATAGCTTATTCCCACTAACCATAATTAACTAAGAAGGTTTACAAGGTGTAGTGTTGGATTGTTAGTCCTTTATGACATTTTGTACCCTGTATGAAACTGCAGGCTCTGGCATTTTCTAAGAATTACAAGATCATCATCTTATGACAGATGCTTGCAAAACCTGCAGCCAGTTTAGTCAGTAATGACCTGTTAAGTTCTTTGGGAACTGCAGCAGAAGAAAATGCACAAATTGCAACTAAAAATGCTCACTCAAGAAAATCAGTGCACAACATGTCAGCCATGCATTCATGCACCATATTTCAAAGGCCAGATATACGATGGTGTTTTGGCTTCAGATAAGTGAGGTTTATGAAGTATCTGGGTCAAAATTAGTTGTTCCTTAGGGAGGATTGCCTGTGCTGTCAGGAAAAGTGACGCTGGAACCAGCCAAAACCACCAGAGTGCTAAGAAAATAGGATGACATCATACCTGGATTATGGTATGAAGAAAAGGATTAGAGTTCACTTATTAACTCCAATTTCTCACTCTGAAGACTTAAATTCACCTAGATGAGATGATCATTATCCCATCATGATATGGAATCGTGATCATGATGGGATAATGCTGGGCAAAGCGCTGCCCAGAACTCCTAAAGGATCCCTGCAGGTCTACAGGAAGCAGATAGTGACTTCCATCAAAACATCGAGTGAAAACACTTCACACAACCAGAAACTTTACCAAACTCTGAGGAAACTTTCATCTGGAGTTTTACACCAACCCCAATACAGAAATAACCACAAAGCACAACATCTGCTTCTACTGATTTCTTTGATTCTTTTAAAACATTTAGACTCCTTGGCCAGAGAATATTATAGCAAAGAGTCTACATTTATATTACTGGTTTACACACGCTCCAGTCACTTGCTTTTCATCTGAAACCCTGACTGTCACACAACTGCAATCTTTAGGTTTGGAGCAGAGAAACTTGGTTTATTAGAGAGTTTGTGGCTCCTCTTCAATGTCCTCACCCATCACCTTATGAAATTTTAAGATGAGATTACTACATGCATACCCTGTGTGAGGTAATTATTTAATAATAATCTAGGTTACAGCTACTGTTCCTCTGTACAAAGTTATAGGGGTAGTTAACACAAAATATTCTATTAATGTTCATATTATAAGGAGAAAAATTAAGATGCTAAGTACTGCCTTTTAAAAAATGGTTATTTACACAAAAGTATACATGATTGGCATTCACGGGCTGAAATATAAACATAGCAACCAACAAAAAAAATATTAAAACATTTATTTAATGTTTTAATAAATTCTAACTTAATAGGAGTCAAGAAATGGAAATGTATTGTAAATGGCAGCATCATGTTTGATCATGCATGCATGACCTTAAGATGTCATTTTACCCACTTTAATACAAAGAATATTTCTCAAGATATCAAGTAACATACATAAAAGAGTACAAAATTTGTATTCCACTTATATTTTTCATATATCACACATGCATGTGAGTATGTACACATTCCATATAAACATTCTTTTTTATATATATCTGAGAGTGCTGAAACAAATAGCACAAAATATTTACATGGTCATGCCTGAAACAAACTACAATAAACTGGGGGTAAGTGGGGTTGTCAGATGCTTTTGGAACCCTTATATAAAGTCTAGCCCACCATCCTGCTCCATCAAGGAAATTTTATAGAGCAGATTTTTCCACCATAGTTTCTTAATAAGCAATATGAAGGGATTATGCACAAAAATCATACATATGGAAATCTGACACTGCACAAAAAAATAAGATTACCTCTGGCCCCAATCGTGACAATGAAGGGCTGGCACAAATACTTCCTCTGCTGAATTAAGTAAATGCTCCTCAAGCTGTACTAATACTTTACACTTTCACATTACTTTTCATCCTTGTCAAACTATTGCATGTCTAGACCAATTCTTCTTCTTTGTGCCGTTGCTTCATACAATTAAGAGTAAGCATTTTACATAAAAATTATTTTCTCCATGCTCTGACATTACTATATTCACATAAGAGTAGCATAACATACTTGATTCATTCTTGGATGCTGGGGAATTGAAATACTTGAAATATTTGAAAGTTACTATTGCTGATAATTCAGGGGTCTAATATTTAATATTGCACATACTCAGTGCTTATGCTTATATGATATGGATGGAATTGAATGGGTTTTCCCTCCGCTTGTGCCAAAGAATTCTGATACAACAGTCAACAAAAAATTTAACCCCATTTTACACATCTGTTACTTGTACACTTCACTCACCTAAAACAAAGCAATTAATTCCCTTTTGTAAAGAGCTGCTCTCTTATCTGGGAAGAAAGCATGCGAAGTGTAAGGCAATAGGAAGCAATACAGATTGATTCATAAAGTACAGAAATATAGTTAAGTGTGGAAAAATGTCCTAAAGCTGGGGCCAGCCATTCTGGCATAAGATTTTGTAAAACTCATTTTAAGCGACAGTTTAAGTATTTCACAGAATACATAGGGCAACACTTGTTCAAGTTGTGTTTTCTGTGTACTGCAAGCCATACTTATACGTTTATGAGCAGGTTGGCAGATACCATTCTCTATTAAGCTGGTGAAGGATCAAAAGTATATATGGACAGGGCACAAAGTACTACAGCACAAAAAAAATACATTTGCACCACCAAAACTCCCAAAGTTACATTTATGGGATTTTTTTTATTCAACTGTAAAACATATTCCATCCTGAGAAGATAAACCGTCTTCTTCAGCTAGTTTTTCACATCCTGACATTTTCTTCCATTGTTAATTTTTTTCCAAGTGTGGTCTCATGTATCTCTAGTTAATCAGTAATATAACCTGAAAGGCAGCACTGAATGATTCTACCAACTATTGCCATGAAAACATTTATTTTTATATCTATAAAGACTTAAACATTGACTCAAAACAGTAACGGGCAAGAGCAGAAGTGATTTCAAGTCTATAATACTTTCCTATGTTTATCTTGTAACATTGAGGAAAAAAATGTAAGAAATGTAAAAAACCTCTAAAGCTCTGAAGAGGTACAAGCTACATATGAATTTATAGAAAATTGCATGGATCTTCAAATTACTGGCAAATCTCTGCCTGACTCTCATGAGAAAAGGTAAGGTTATAACAAAAGGACCTAGAAAAGGAGATCTGCAGAACAGCAAGTAGAGATGCACTACTTTGCTATTACTCTTTGAAATAAAATTCTGTGAATAAAGAACCAATTTTTCACAAGGTTCTCCAAGAGACGTGGATGCTACAATATCCTAGATCTGATCCTTTGTTTATGAATGTTTATGTTAAAACATAGAACCAGAGTTATCAGTTTACCTTCTCTGTAAAGAGTGAATGCTAGAGCTCAGCCTTCACATCACCCACATTGCATTGCCATCCTGTCATCTACACAGTACAATTCAGAGGATTATATATTGCTAAATATATTATATTTCACAATACTATACCAGCACTATATTACAAAGTGCAAATTTAAGATGTATAAAATATCTGTATTCCTAAACAGTGGTTTAAATGTCATTGTACTTTTTCTCAGTTTGAATGAGATGAGACAGCTCATTACTGTATAGATCAGCTTATGTAACATTAAAGAATCTGAAAGCTGAGACTCTTGAATTTGAAAATTACTAAAGCTTGAAAAACTGAAATTTTAACAGCTGATGTTTATTAGAAGGTTGTCATGCATCCATTTTAGATGTTTTAATACACACTAATCTGAACTCAGTGTTGCATCAGCTAAATAGTTTCCTTCAAGTCTACCAAACAGCGTCACTGATAAGATTGGCCAGGAACAACTTCAAAACACTACAAAATAGCGTTCTCGTACTCTGTTTCATTTTTACTGTCTGTCAATTTTCTTCAGATCATCATCTTAGTGCACATTTTTCTTCAATTATTACAATAAAAGCCCCTTTCAAGTCATATCAAGGGATGCTATTTTCTTCTTGCAGCAAGCAGCACTAACAAAGTAGCAGCGATACTAAACATTGTCTACAATTTTTATGGAAATATATTTATCTGTATCCTGTTGTCATGGAAGCCAAAGATCAAGGCATACAAGCTACGTGCAATAACTTATACTGATTTGAAAGAACATTTCAAGGAAACATTCAAATGTATAACTGTATAAAAATCAGAATAGTTTCAAAGGCACTAGTTACCCAAGGCATGATTCTGAGCGAGTGGTATTTCAATCAATATTAAATTCATTACTTACATCCTCTAGGTTCTATTAATATCCACAGTACATCCAATTTAACAGCTCAGGCACTCTCAAACTTCTAGCACTTTTCTATCCTGGCATTAGACCACTTTTAGCAATGCTCCAAACTATAGAAAAGGACATTTGCTGACATTCCACATTTGTTTCTTTTTCATAAGGCAAGGCTGTTTATTCAAGCCTGTTGTATTGCAGCTGACCAATTTTCTAAAATGGCAAATTCATTTGATTTCCCACAACATGGAGCTATTATTCTTTTATGAGTTATGTTCAGTTTGTTCCATTTTTACTTCTCCAAAAAGGAACACTACCACTTTTTATGTACCAAATGAGTCTGAGCACTTCCTTACAATGAAATTGTCTTTTTCTATGTAGGTGTGAAACATGGTTTTACCTGTGCATATGCATAACCACTGTTTTTGGAGAAACATTGAGTGCCATGTAGCATTTTATTTTAGAATCTTTATGCAGAGCAAAACACGATACAAATGTAGTTTTGTGAAATAATAATGCATTCATTTTGTTTCATCTGCCTTTCAAGAAAAAAACCCCATACATCAAGTTTGCTAAACCAACTTTAAAATTTAAAAAAACTCACCAATCATTACCCTTATATGATGCTCTGATTTCCTGTATTAAATCAACTCCTTAGGGCCACTAATAAAGTAGAAATTATTTTGTCTTTTCTATAATGACTGTTATGTCATGATCCAAATGAGAAATTGGAGTATTACACAAACCTGCACTAGAGTGGCATTAGCACTTCAGTTAAGTCTACTTGTCACTGTGACTACATCTGATAACTGGAGACACATTATAATTAGTTGATCATAAGATTACATCAAAGTAATTCTAGAACTGTTAATAACAGTTGTAATTAATCAAAATGGCAATGCAACAAATCCCATACTCCACAGAGATGACCTGAAATTGTTTTGAACTGTATTTTAGTATGCATCACAAATGGAGTGGTAATGGAATCACATCAGAGTCTGTTCAATCTTTAAATCCTTCTGCCACAACAGCATTGCATCATAATAGCACTGTGACAATAGCACCATTTTAAGGAATGCAATCTTTTTCCTATACCACAATAACACAAGCTAATAATATTTGCAGAGTACTAAGCTAACAGGATACCAGGAGAATACAGTATGTTGGCGTGTTAAAAAAGTTTGCAGTATTTTACAATTCTAGCTTGGATGTTCACAGAAGTTCAACATGCTAGCACTCAATTATACCTGTGCTAGGAAATTCCCTTCCCACAAAAGCTACCTAAACAATGACAGGAACAGATTACAAATCTTAAAATATTTCATGACATTCCACATTGGTTTTGTGTAAATCTGCTCAACAGTGCTCTGGCAAAAAAAGTATAGAAGCAGCTCTACAAATAAAGAAACTTCAAAGACACCCCCCCCATCTCAACTGAGTAAATGAGTAGAAAAATGTTACTAATGACAAAACTACAGAATGGAAACAGAATTATAATCAAGGTATGAATGACAGGAATGTGCCTGATATTATATATATAGAAAAAATGCTTAACAGTTGTACATCATCCAAAAATCTGTCCTCAATTATTCAAATAAAAGCAGTCTAAGGCCTTCTATCCATCCATTTTGGCTCATTCCATTTTTGCTTTTGGTTAGGCCACTATTGTTAAGTCCATTAAAGTACAGCAATCTCCTCATTGAACAGACTTTCCCATAAAATGTTAATAATGGTCATATAAGTTTACTCAAAAACATGATATGCTTTTTATAACAACAATATAAGGCAAAATGCCAATCAAATAAAAGTAAACCCTCACTTCAACCATAGTTGTTTCAAGTGTACAAAGACAGGAAAAATTAATTTTGGAGTGATCCATTCCTGAATTTAAATGGATATAATTATGTAATCATTAAGTTACTTAATGGATTTTGTTAGGCTTTTTTCTGGGTTTGATGTCATTTTTCTTTCCAGTTAACTCAACTGTTAAGATTAATTTTATATTACTATAAAAAATAAAGGTCAGAGCCAAGATTTCCACTACTTAGGTTGACAAAACCATACAGCACCCAAATCTACTTTTTCCTCAGCATAAGTACAAAATGCACTATAACCTTACAACAATAACAACAATGTCTATAAACTAGCATTATTTTCATGTTGTTTAAATGAAGTCTCATATTAAGCCATTCAGCTACAGTCGTCTTATGGTTTAAGTGTACTTCAGTCACATAATTTGAATGTCTTGTTTTCAGACATGGAGATAATAGATGGCAGCTTAGGTTGATAAACCTGTAGCATTAATACCTGTGAAAAATACAGCATAGATCTGTCACACAACTACCAGAAACACCACAAGAAAAGTAAGATTTCTCTCTTCCAAAACCTCAATTTGGACCAAAACAAACCATGTACAAAACTGAAGCTGAAAACTGTCGATCAAGATTTGGTTCTACAAGAGCCTGATGCTGCAAAGTTCTGAGCATACCCAACTTGCATTCAAATCAAGGAAGATTAGGGTTAAGTTGGAGCATAAGGTATGGGATGAAAAAATTAAGCCCACTTAACAATGGATGTCTTATCCACAGGCAGGGGAAAATGTAAGTGGATTCAAGTTATTTTACCCAACATCCCACATCCCCTCCCCTCAAATAAAATTTTCAAAACTATGAAGATGCTGACCTTCAGTGCCTTGTGATGAGACACATATCTGTAATATACAGACAAATTGGATAAGTTTAGTTTCTGTTCTCACAGGAATTTCATATATCCTGTGCTGATTTGAAAGAATCCTTACCGATAAAAAATGCGGAGGCAAAATATTACTTTAGCAAAACTTTACATCTGCCACAAGTAGGGAAAAATAAATTCCTGCTACTTCCAAACCATGTCGTTTTCAATCTTCAGGAACTATTTTCCAACTAGGATTTATAAACCATCAGGGTGATACAGGTAGTATTATAGAACACAGAATGTGAGAGAAATAAAAGAGAAATTATAATGAAATATATCAATAGCTATCCCACTCTACATGAATTGCATATGAATGCTCTTCTCCAATCAGAATCCAAAAAATCATCAGTTTAAAAGTTCTTAGAATCATCCTGAGTTGGAAGGTACCCACTTGGATAATAGAGGTCTGACTGCTGGCTCTGCACAGCATAGCCCCATGAATCCCAAGATGTGCCCAAGTATTGTCCAAACACCTCCTGAACCCCAGCAGGTTTGGTGTATGAAGCCATTTTCAAAATACTGGGTTGCACAATTTTAAAGACCAACTGGTTACTTCCAGCCCCCCTGCCATGGGCAGGGACACCTTCCACTATCCCAGGTTGCTCAGAGCCCCATCCAACCTGGCCTTGAGCATTTCCAGGGATGGGGCAGCCACAGCTTCTCTGAGCAACCTGTGTCAGGGCCTCATCACGCTCACAATACAGAATTTTTTCCTAATATCTAACCTAAACCTGCTCTCTTTCATTTTAAGACCAACCCCCTGTGCCCTATCACTACCTGTCCTTGTGAAAAGTCCCTCTCCAGCTCTCTCGGACAAGGTCTATAAGGTCTCCCCAGAGATTCCTCCAGGCTGAACAGTCCCAACTCTCTCAGCCAATCTGCAATGGAGAGGTGCTGCAGCCTCTGAGCGTCTAACAGAGCACAGCAAAATCAATATGCCAAAGCAGCCTTGTGTGGGATCCCTGTCACATCCCAGTGTCAGATGTAACTACAGGCAGCTGATAGCCTCCCTCATTGCTGTAGATACATAAATTGCCATATAATGGGAGGATGGGTGAGAGTTACCACCTACTTTGTTGGTTTATTCACTGTCACTTGCCAAGATTTACCAACTGTTCTTTTCAAGCAAGAAGTAAATATTGTATTTGGTTCATATTTCAGCACAAATACTCACGTGCAAATGTATGCACACATACCAGAAGAACACTGGGTTACTTACATTTGTTCACATTCTGCAGTAACACAAACAGCAATATTGTTGCACCAAAACATTCAGTTAGACTAAGGAATAAACTACACACCCTTCACATTTTCCCACTGCAGTTCACATGAAATGAGAAAGTAACAGCAAAGTTTTGCTGTACTACATGCTCATTGCTTGCATTCCTTGAGCTAGAGCACCGTTTAATTCCTACACAGATACTTTATTAAAAGCAACAAACAAGCAGCATTTTAAAAGGGAAAACTTGCAATGAATTGTCATGAACTACAACAGTATCACCTTCACATTTTTTAAGCTAAAATGGCTTCTGATTTATTCACGTGAAAAACAAATTCTGGGGCCTGATCATCTCAGACACCGAGCTGGTGGGAGAGTAAACTGCAAGGTTTCAGCCGTTTAAAAGCAGACAGTGAACAACAAAAATGCTAAATTTATCACAACATCTGCTTCCTTAGTAATCTAGTCTTACAGAAAGGCATGTATCATCTGCAACACCAAAATTACTGAGAAGAAGGAAAAACAAAGGAACTGAGAATCCTGGATGACATGAACAAACCTTTTTTTCTGCATCTTTTTACAGCTGAGAGTCTGGTAAGTAGGAAAGAATGGAGAAAATTGGGACCAACTTAAAAAATAAAACCAAAGTTTAGGTTATTCCATTACAAAAAAATGTATTCAGTAGTCAGAAATAGGCTTCAGTAGTTCCTAAACGCAAGCAGAAATTACTTTATTACATTTACAGTGGTTTAAGAGACCAATATAATAATGTGAATTATCAAAACACATATTTGTCTAAGCTGAGAACAGAAAAAGCTGAAGAGATGAGAGAAAAGGAGAAAATAAAGAAGCACGCTAGCCATAAAAAGGAAATATCTAAAGAAAATAGTTAACCCAATTCAGATCCTGAAATTGTGAGAAGTCAAAGTTAATTAACCCAACTTGAAAAGACAATTTTTCAAGCTTTGCCCCAAAACAGGCTTTCAACTTTCATATATCAAGTATAGCAATTGTTCTTCTGCTGGAGCCTTTTTAAATCAGTAATTTTTACAGCACATCTGGAGCACCAACACAATACACAATGCTCTAGAAGAGGGTTTTTTTCTTTAACACATCACATGGATTTTGGCAAATCTAACATTACACAGCACAGCTTACGGGCTCTGGTATGATGTGGCACAACACAAACTGTCACCCAGTACATCTAAAAAGGTACTTTTATAGAAGTACTCAAGGCAACAGCAAGACCAGAAAGGGGCAGCATGGAACAGGACAGAAGGCACAAAGGGATTTCAGAATACCTGAAGGGTTCCTAAAGTTTCACATGCACAGCTTTAACCCACATATGATTATGGATCAGAGACCATTAGATCAAAGGATTTTCTGGCCATCCTGAATAAACAATGATACCAGGCAGCTGCCTAGCTCTTAGCTTATTCTATAATAGGCTGAACAGAAGGCACAGGCCGACACTGAACTGGAGCAGTGTGGTACTGAGCCATTCAGGTATCCGCAGATTTGGCTGCCTGGATTACGTTTTCAGGGTGCACATCCAGGAAAACTTGCTCAGCATCTGCAAATGGGTAATACTGGAAATAATTCTGCCTCCCCAACCACCAAAAATAAATCCATATATAAACCATAGAAGGCAAAGTAAGAGATTTCGACAGTATGATGTTCATCTTCAAAGTCTGTGTTTTGGGCGTTCCACCCTGAACTGAAAGATACTGGAAATTCTCAAAAAGGGAAAAGCTGGCTTTGTGTAATTTATTTGTTTGGGACATTTAATTGGCTGGGGACAAGGTCAAATGTGCTATTATGTCCCCAAGTTCATGCTGGCAAGAGAACCTATTCACTATTTACTTAATTCTCCAGGTAATAGTTGGGAAATTACCAGAATATCACTATGAATTACAAATAGATGCTCAGTAATATAATGACAAGGGTATTTTCTTTGCACTTAAGTGAAAATATAAACAACCTCAAGAACTCTGGAATCAAATAAGTATAAACAAGTTCTCTCACTGCTGCCTCATTAAAAAGAGAGCTTTTAATTAGCACACAAATAATAATCATGATTTTGTCTTCCTCTCTTGTTTTTGTGTCAGATTCCACAAAATGACACTGATAAACTCTTAATATACTTAAGGTAGAGGAATTTAGAACTGATATTTTGAAGAAAGGATAGCATAGGGCAGAAAAGAGAAAGAAATCTATACGTCTTAACATTCAAATCTTATGATCAGATATTTAATACAGATATTTCAAAAATCATTTTAAATTCTTATGTAAAAGAACAATAGTCTTGTACAGAACACCCTATTGAGCTCGCTTTCACAATTGTGAAGTAACTTGGAATATTTAACTGTAATTTTCAAATATTTAGCTATTTCAAGACAGGCATAGTCACTTGATTTAGCCACAATTTCAAGACACAGGGCAGGAAACGGAAATCTGAAAAAAGGCATAAATATTCTATGCACAAGGCAGTCAGCTACAAGGTACTTTGTTTTTCTTCTGCTCAACAGATTCAGGTATGAGAAGTCAGATCAAATGCAGTGCAAAGATAATGAAGCCTTAGGCTGGAAAGAAAAAAAGAGTATGACAAATCTTTTGCAGAAGATTTAGTCCCCTCTGATGAACATTCAATAGAGCTACAGAGTGTGAGGAACTTCAGATCAATAACTGGATTTGCTACAGCAATTTAAAAATAAAGAAGCTGGGGAAAGCATCAGCAGTAATAGTCTCGCTAAGCAGATGCCTACAGAGGTCATTTCTAGGAAGAACTGTAATGAGTTTACTCTTACACCACCTAGCCTATCCATGGGGGTAGGCAACTAATGATTGTTTGGTCCTTTTGCAGCAGTTAGTGTCTTATGCCTCACTAGATTAGATAAATGAGATAATTAAGCATCATGGGGAAAAGCTTGCTAGTGATTAAAGCAGACATTGAACCAGTTTTCTATTTATTCCTCTTCTATACATTTCAGTTCTACCCAATTTACATCTGCAGATGTATTGTTGTGAATGATCAAATATCAATGGGCAATTTCCCTTCTCAAATTCTACATTTCTCACATACAAGAAATGTAAGTAACCCCAGTGTATGCTGCTTGGCAGGTATCAGGTACCTGCTCAAGTAACGGACAGTAAAACTGATGCTTGAATAGAAGGATCATGTTTCTGAACTATAAGAACACTCTAGGAAACAAACAGGTAGTCATGCACTTATTAGCTATAATGGCTCAAGAGCATCACACACCAAAACGTATTCCCCTCAAGTCAGTAAGCGGTTATAGGGTCACAAAAGTCTTTCCTTGTAGGTTATTTATGTCATCTGAAAGAGTTGATAAGTCTCTTCTGTACATGAAATGAAAGACCATGGTTCTGAGCATATGGCCAGGGTGATTTCCAGAAAGAACACATGAAATTAGGTGACAACTCCATCACAGTGCCTGTGGAAGCTTTCTAGCTCATTACCCACTTGGAAGCACTGAACTATAGAAACTTCCCTGTCCAACCATGGAGATAACTGGCAAATCTCCAACAGAAGTGTTTCTCCTCAGAAAAAAAAAAATTATAAAGGATTACTTAGGAAATTTTAAAAGTTTTTAAATGCTTCTGTATTTTCTAAGTGAAGAGAACATATCTGGGGCTTCAGAACAGCTTTTTAAGGGCAGTGAAAGTTAACTTTCAATTATGAGCCATTTTATTTGTTCCTTATTATTAAAAAAAAAAAAATAAAGCAAAAATAAACAAAACAAGCCCCCCACAACTGAAAAGTAGGTACACATTCACCCCTTGAATCCAGATGAGGCAGGTCACTACCAAAATTCTATGCCAATTCCAGTCATTTGCATCTGAGGATTTCTTTCCAACATCAAATGTGGTACAAAATAGATCTATTTCTCCCCCTTGACTTAATGAAAGAGCTTTCACGAGTGCAAGAAGGAGCTTACCCTGTATGCTTAGGGCCTGATTCATGTCTGGGCCCAGGAAGGTCACTGCATTACAGGGAATGCAAACCTCAAGTGTGATCAGCTCACTTCTGCGTTTTGGCAACCTAACAGCTTCCAAGGAGTAACTGCTGCAATCTATGGCCTTCTCTGTTTATAGTTTAACAAGAAGTTTACTTCTGTTGTAAGAGAAAGGCATACTATTCCCGTTCCTCCTTCCCTTTCAGATGTCACTCCAGGCTATTCCAGGAAAATTCTAACAAGGCATATGTCAAAGGAAAAAGTGTGACTGTCCAAGATGAACTTCAAGTATTGGAGTCTAATAAACATTTAGATGTTGCATTTATTTTGTATGCAAATCTCTTTTTCTGACTTTCAGAAAAATCTTTCTGCATTCTGGAATATTAGGAAGTCTAAATGTGGAGGCTTACCAGAACCAGCAGTAGCACACATCATAAAGTAAATTTCAATATGATCAAAATGAAAGTTTGCTTAAAAAAATACCCATTTAAAGCTCTGGAAACACTGAAAAGATTTTTAAATCCCTAACAGAATTACTAATTTTTATTTTTTCCCCCCAACATGACCTCATTTAGCACAGCAGAAGACTACTTTTCCTCATCTATTAAGACTTCAATGAAATAATTCATTTACAGTTAACAGCCACAGTATCCACATTTAAACCTGAATATTAATTGACTGATAATGAGATGATAAAACTGCTTTTCTCTGCAGGTGCACCAATCAATTTCAATGAAACTGAAGGAGTATATTTCCTTACTGCATCTACAGTTAAGAAGTTATTTTATTTTCTAATAAAGTGCCTTACATTGATCTTCTGGAAAAGTATGGTTTCATTTTCACCTTTTTTGAATTATAACAGTTTCTGTTTGCATAGAAATTATTTCCCAATATAACTTTTCTCCAACTGGTGATTAGCGTCCATATGATTAGCTTTGCAGAACTCAAAAATCACTCCAAAAAACTCTCTAACTTCTGTTAAGCTTTCATTCTATTGGCTGGAAATATTAAACTTTATAAAAGACACAAAAGCATCACAAATTATTTTTAAGCAAGTATTTCTCTTGGACTTCTCCATTTATACAAACTGTTAAATGTTGGTCAACGTGGCCCCAAGACTACTATATAAAAGATTTTTGAATGTCATCAATAACAGAATCCTGCTTGGAGCAACTCAAAGTACCCATTATCTATCAAAATTTTCTAATACATGTTTGAATGGAGCAATCAAATTTCACTCCAATAATATTATTGTCTTCCAAGTGCTAATAATTAAGGAGCAATGAAAAGAACGCTCTATTCTGAACATGTTTTCAAACACAGACTCACTGCAGGGATCATGAAAATTGGGTACAGACTGTTTGCCTCAAAATCAGGAGACCACAAGAATGAAAATATGTGATATGTATAAAACATGTACAACTATAGGCATAAATATTACTATGAACTTGGAGAAACTAAGGACAGAAGCTTGACCTCAACTCCTGTGGGCCCCAGAGGTCTGACACCTTACTGGGCACAGGTGGTTAACCAAGCTGGCACTCACACTATGTGCAAACAACACTGGTACTTGATCAAAAACAGAAAAAAAAAAAAGTTAAATGTTTTAGTATTTGTAGACATACGGTCACTGACTATTAAGAACGGTCTGAAAGAGACAGGAGCAATTTTTTCTTCACAGAATGAGAAGCCAAAACAGAAGACATCATCTCCAGCATCCTCAGTGACTAAAGTGACTTATCACACATCAGTAACTGCTAGTGAAATTGGAAGTGACGATAAATTCCTCTGTGATCTCACAAAACTTTTTAGAACAGTACAAAAATGCACTTGCATTTTAGACAGAGTCCTAGATATAAACTTTGGATCTTCAAGTGACTGTCATCCCAAATCTCTTACCAAAACAAATATTTCATAACCCAAAACTAGCTTTAGTAAAAAATTAAACAAGCAAATAATGCTTAGTTCTGACATTGATTCTACCAGATGACTGAAGCCTGTCCGGATGGGATCTGATGTGAGCACTGTAGACAGCAGCCATCCCAGAAAACACAAAAGTGAAAAACTTGCAAACCAAGAAATTGTGTTCTTCTGATATACATTGGGTAAGGAGTCTGATAGATAATGAGGGAGAGTCAACACAAGCTCTGGAAAGTTTAAATAAAAGTTGGCAGGGCTTGGAAGCTGACTCCATAACACACCAGAAACCAGTACATAGCCATGGAGACAAAAATGATACAGGACTCAGGAGTTAAGGTGCTAATGCACAGTCTTAATGAAGAGCGTGTGTGTAGCTGAGACAGAGTACTCAGTCTGTATAAGCTTCTCTTGAAGGATCTGTCTAGAAAAATGATTTCCCATCATGACAGGGCCTAGAATTTAACCACATAAACAGCAAGTATTTATAGTATTTGTCTAAGACATTTTTGGTAGATAATCTAGGGTAAATTCATCAGAAAGCAGCAATTTTGTTGTGACAGAAGCTACAGAAGCTAAATTGATCAAAGAATCAAGGATGTAGGAGAGTTACATTTACTGTGACAGCCTTTAAGTAGACTTTTGCATATACTTTGCAGGCAACAAACAAATATTTTTTTTAATTTGAGATCACTTCCACTAACTGCAGAACCACATGATAAACACAGGAAATAGCTTTCAGTTAGAAAATCTCCTTTACAGCATTTATTGTGTTTCAAGTATTCTCAAGCTACATGCATAAACTCATGAATAAAACATAATTAATTTTCCACTGATCTAAGTATTTCATTTGAAGATTTTAGTTTCATAGCTATACCATACCTTTGTCCATTGAAAAGTAATTCCTTTTCTTACTGCACTTTAAGAGACTGAAATATGTTTAAATTAGAATAGATTTTAATTCTACTGTTTTCCATGATAGACCCAAACTTATCTGTTTCCATTTTGTTAAGAATCATCATCTAAAGACAGCCAGCCTAAACTCATTATGATTTAACTGTACATAAGGAATATTTTCTTCTCACATTTAAGTACACAGCAGTTTGAAACATTTACTATAATAAAAATCTTATATCTTCAGCATTATTCTGAACTCTCCCCAGAGTGCCACCATTACATTTCTGTAAATCAAAGTAGTTTTTTTCAGCCTCTGAAGAACAAAGGAAATGACAAGTTCCAAAGTAACTGTAGTTTAGAGGCAGCATGTGTTTCCTCAACAGGATTCCCCATTGAGCCACTGACCTTAACTTTCACTACTGCTTAGCTCCAAATTTAGAACTAATTTGGACTCTTTTGGAGTCATAATTGACACAACATCAAAAACAGTTTAAAAGATCTCAACATATTTCAACAGAAAAAAATAATCTGCCTTGAAACAATCCCCTTTAAACCCTTCAATTCAGAACAATGGCAAAAAATTAAATCAAAGCTTTGACAGTTAAATCTACCAATCAGAAAGGCTACATATTTTAACGGAGCTATGCGAGGTTAGGGTTCTGCGTTCTTCCCTGCTGGCCTTCAGGAAAGATTCCGTAACGTGGGACAGCTTTCAGTCCTGCAATTCCTTTTCCAACACTGCCCTCCAGTGGGCTTCGCACGCAGAGATTTTCTTAACCAGTAGCTAAATTCCTTTTGCTTCGGTGATTTTCAGAAGCACAGGAGAGTCTGAGCTCGATGGGCCCCTATGAGGATGGAAGCCACAACCTTGGCACCATCAGCACCACACTCAGACCAGCTGAGCTCATCTCAAGGTCGTTAGCACTTCTCGCGAAAATGTAATAGGTCTTGCCAAGTATTCTTGTGGGCACTAAGTGTCCTAAAGCTAGGAGAGAAGGATATGGACATAAGATTTCACTTCATCTAACCCACCTTTCTTGTAATATCAGTTAATTATAAAAAGTATTTTTAAGTGAAGATGGGAAGAGCTTAATTCGAAAAAAGCCTACCATGTGGATCTTGCCACCAATTTCAGAGTTTAACTGCTATTTATACTTAAAATCACTGCAAAAGAAACTGTGTCAGAGTCAGAGAGTTAAAACATATAAATAAATGTATATTTTGGGTTTTGTTGTAAAACCAGTAATGTCTGAGATTTCGGGCCTCATTGATTTCTGAGATGACTTCAGATTCAGCACAGGTTCCCAGGAGGATATGTTGGTGTCAAGGCTTCTCTTGCAGCTTACATAGGTTTCTTTCAGTATTCTTGCAGTTAATTCATAACCTGAGATAGCAAATCTCACACCAGTGTCTGTAAATGCAGATTTCCTTAAGATCCAATATGAAACCTGTCTTTAACTCCAGTGTCAGTAACACAAAGATCAATCCTTTCAGGCACAAAATGCCAATAAACAAGTTGCTTACTTCATAGTTACAGTGTATATTTGGAGCACATCAATATCCAATTTCAGCTTGTTCAGTCACATGCACTGTCCTTTACAGCATCAGCAGTTGTTTCTGTGCCAGGCTCTTAATTTTTTTCTTCTTCCTTAGGCTGTCCTCCAGGCTTCTGGACAGATTCCACAACTCTTGTGCTCTTACTGGTATTGCAGCCCATTTTGGTCTTGAGTAGTAAAAGAGAAGATTTATCTTCTTTTGCAGATGCCTACAGAAGGCTCCCAGCATTGCAGGAATGAAGAACAAGGAAAGGAACTCCAAGCTTAATGGCCTCCACTACTGAATTGTTAAGATCAAGTGTCTGTGGTTTCTGTAACAACTCACTGATCCTGCCACTCAAACACCAGCTATTAAAGAGCCATGGTTTAGTGCAGGTTGCAAAGGAAAAATTTTGGGACTAGGAAACTGTTCTTCATTAATATTTTTTCCCAACAGAGTAACTCACAATTGCCTTGCCCAAAAGGGCCTATTTTAACTTTTAAACATCCTAAAGCTCAGTACTAGGAAACACTGTGTAGAAACAGGAAAAATGCATGTTGTCAAATTAGCAAGTCTGTACAATCTTGCAAACATCTTCAGAATCATAATTTATACTTCTATATAATTACCAGTTATTTTAAATGAACAGTAACACCTTCATAGTTTTGTTCCTCTTGTTTTTATGGCTTTGAGTCCAAATCTTTCAAGTTCCAATGCAAGTTCTATTATAACTCCTTGACTCATCCATGAGGGATAAATAGTTTGCTCAATCCAATTATAAAACACAACTTGCTCATTTAAGTCACAAAATTAGTGTTTCATGACAACTTTTGTAACAAAAATCTGGGCTATCACTGTGAAGTAACAGTAGCAGAGTGATTACTGAGCCCGTCACTACGTAGGTGATTTTCTTGGTTTAGCACCATGCAACAACTTGTGATTTTCTCAAGCTTACTCAAAATGTTTTTGTTGTTACCAGCCCCAAGAAAAAAGCCTCAAGAGTAGGGAGACACCTTGCTTAAGACATTTTTCTCACAGAAGTGAGAGAAGTCCATATGCCCAAACCCTCTTAAAATATCAGCTTGAATCTTAGATTTTAAGAAATGCAAAACAAAACAAACAAAAAAATAACCCCACCCCACCTACCCCAAAGAAAGGTAAGTCTCTCAACTCTGAAGTATCTTGAAGTTTGAAAACAAGCCTGAATACATATACTGAAAACCCAGGCCTGTCAAATAGCACATCCCTACCAGATTCTAAACCAGAAAAACTTACAAACTTACATCCTAACCCACACAAAATTTTCTAGTAAGTGATATACGAGTTCAAAGGGACTGGCTTACACTGTCATTGACCCATACAAACTAGCTACAAGCCAGTAGTACCCTCACGTACAAATGGACCTCTAGTGTTTGTTTCCCCATGAGAAAAACTGTCTTCTCAATGTTTTAAACAGTTAACTGCAAAGGTGTATTCCACAGAACTCTGCCGTGGAGAAGTGCTCAGCAGTACTAGACCCTATAGCCACCCATGTATCCTGTGGGCTTCCACACACACAGATTTGACTATGGGAAGATCCTCCCTCCTACACAGCCCTCAATCAGCAATGCATTGAAGCTGAGCTGCAATTCTCCATAACCTACTCAGGGAATCTACACAGGACAACCTCTAATGAACCTTGATAGTTGTAGGTTACCCATCTATGAAGTCAGAAAAGGATTTAGGAGGAAAGTTCCTGAACCATTTCCATCCTCAAGCTAGAGATAGTTTAACCTCAGACAATCAAAGGGCATGCACAATACAGATGTTCCAGAAAAGAAAAACAAAGCAGAAAATGGAAATATGAGGATTAGGCAGAGAAGAACTATAGCTGTGCTGGAATATTTTGCAATTACTCTTTCACTGTGTTTTACACAGTGAGGAACCATGTTTTCTCTTTCTAGTACACAAACAGTGCATTTCAACCAAATCCTCAAAACCAGGATGAGTTTCACCTCAGTTCAGTCATCTTGGCTATACTGGTAATACTGGAACATCCAACCTAAGGGGCTTTTGGAGTGAGCTTGGCTTAAAGTTGCATGTAGTTGTGAGAATGAGGTCCACACAACCACAAGTGGAGCCTTCAGAATTTCAATCTGATGAACTGACTTAACCCAGCATGTCCATTTTGAAAATACAGGACTGGAAGATGGAGGCATTCAAACTCTAAAGGTACATAGGAAGTTTCTGGTTTTACAAGAAGACCCCAGGAATACAATTCTATGCTTCTGTGTTTCACCATTTGTATTCTTCATTCACTTCAGTATCCCTCCTTCTTTTAATTCAGGTTGGCTGTAATAGCCAATATGGTCTTGTGAGCACTACAGTCCTACAAAAATCTCAGCAGTTCCCCAAAAGTGCAATACCTGAACAAGTACTAATTATTCTGGAGTTTTTACTGGTCTGTATTTTCACAACACTACCTCAAATCCTCCACTAGATGGTAGCTGACTACTATGTTGATGGTGCAATATTACACAGTCTGTGTTAGCCACAGGAGCTGCACCTGAGGACTACAATTTTTCAGGATTAATCACAGTATCTTAGATTAAATATAAGACATGCACAGACATTGACACTGTCTTAAATATTTAAGGGTAAGGGATGCCTAGGTAATTACACTATCCTGCTACTTAGGAGTGCTATGGTCTCACAGCATTCTGCTTTTAGTTCAGCTTTGTGTTTGCCTACTATTGCAGCCTTGTTTGCCAGCATTCAGGGTCAGGCATTTCTTTCAAACACCTCTTTATTTAACACATTTAATTCCCTCATCTGCTGAAAGACAATGCTTTCTTTTTCTGTAAGGCTCTTCACTACAACCCTGAAAATGCTGAAAATTTTCAAAACAGATTGTTTCAAAATAGGAAATCATTCAACTGAAGTATTAATGGCCTCTTTGTATTAGTAGCCACTGACAATAAATGCAGAAGCACTTTACATAAGAGTATTTGAAAAAGGCTTTAGGTGTTATTGATTGTACTTAAAACCCAATTCTCTAAGTTTCTGACCTCCCTCCACTCCAGTCTGGCTACACACCGGTTTAGCACCTAGGCAATAGTCCAGGTACTGATGTGCTACAAACATCAACAGCAACAACTTCATTCAATTGCACCAAGTTATTGTTCCCATAGCAACAATACTAGGTTTTCCATCCCATATTTCCTTTTCAAAACTGGAAGTACCTAACAGCCAGACAAATGAGAAAGTATTCCAAACTTAACCATGCAGTAGGCCACTTCACTAATTTTTAATAGATTAACTAAGACACTTTTTGTAAATGAACTGAAAGACAACTTCTTTCCTTTGTCTACTTATTAGACAGATTATTACTTGCCAAGTACTTTTACAGAAGCATGCTGAAAGCAGAAGAAAAAAGTCTACACTGAAACACATTATTCATTATATTGTGCTGTTCTAATTGAGTGTTTTTGTACCCTTTATTTCTCCTGACAGCAGGAGATCATCTAATTAATCTTATAACTGTTCCATCATCTCCAATATTTCAAGGCTGCCTGGTAGACCCCATTTACAAAGCAGTCACAGTTTGACTGTGCTTCTCCCAATTTGAATGGACAATCTTCCATCTATCTCCCCTAAAACCAGAAGAAAACCATCTCCCAAAGCTGTTGTAGCAAGTTCCAAGCGAAGTCTAAAGATGAAAGCCAAATGCAGGCCACAGGCGTGGCAGGTTAGTCCAGCACAGGAGTTCTGGGATTTGAAGAAGCCAAGGCACAGTGACTAGGAAGCCAACCAGCCATGAAGAGACAGCTACATAGATTACAGATATTCAAACCAGTAATGGAATAAACATTCCAAACTCTTGATGGAATTTTCCAGCACAATTCTTGAAAAGCATCTAACACTTGAATAAATTTAAATGATAAAGTGATAATTGTACAACAAATGCCTTGAATCTAGCTGAATAATTTTACTGTCAAGACAAGCAAGAACAAAGGGTTTTGGGTCTTAATTTACTTAGGACAGACTGAGAAAAGTTACAAGAAGCAAGAGAGACCAGCCTAAGAAGTCATATAAGCACATGAATCTGAGCATTCCCAATTCACCTAGCACAGCTCTTCTGGAACAACTCTTCACAGCTTTAGCTAGATTCCATTTCAAATGACCCTAAAATGATTTATATGACCCTGCTTTCTCTAGAGAATAAGGATCATTTTTATCTTCATCCCAGCTTCTCATGGGAATCTGTTCAAATCAATTATATATATTTTTACTATGAAAAAAATACAAACTGTAAGACTTCTGAAGACTTCTTCATATTTCTTCATTTAAGAAGTACACATTTATTCAATTAGCATAGAAACATTCCCCCCGGAGTATTTTTATAAAGAGGTAAATTCACTCACATACAAGGTCCTTAGTCTAGCATTTATCATACCTACCTCAAACATGGAATGGATTTGGCACTTACAGTAACTGAAAGGATAAAAAAATACTTGTTCAAGCCAAATTATTTAATATACAAAGCAAGCCTCTACACCATGTAATCAAACAACTAAACTGAAAGAGCTTTTCCTCATTACCACAGGTAACAAATTAGAAGGTTTTGCAGATGTGACCCCTAAAAATACAGTCTACTGGAAAGAAAAATCCAGTGTTTAAACATTTCAGGCTACTTCAATGAATCATACAGGAATACATTATGTCTTGATTTCATGGTATGACTACAGTACACAAGGGAGACCATCTAATTAATCTTATAACTATTCCATCATCTCCAGTATTTCACGGCTGCCTAGTAGACCTCATTTACAAAGCAGTCTCAGTTTGATTGTCATGGTATGACTACAGTACACAGTAAAGTATTAGGCCTACAACTGGTTTTGAGCAGGAAGACTCAACTTCCTATAGAAAATCCAGAAATCTTCAGTTTGAACGCCTGTGTGGAGAAATTTTGTATCACAAACAGCCACATCTCCCCACAGCAAGGAGGATATGCACACTGTTTGCTTAGCACACCTGGAAGAGGTTTCTATAATGTAAAATAGAGCTGTCCTCTGCTCCAGTGACTGTATTTTCTCAACACTGCACACTGATGACAAGGCCCATTGACATATTCTGGAGATTCACCTTCTGTCATGCATTTAGCTAATGTTTTCATGTGTATTATACAATATTGACTGGAGCTCAATAGCCAGCAGCCAGATCCACTGGTCAAGCATTTCCAGGCAGGAAGAAGAAACTGTAATTACATTGCAGATACACAATCAAAATATATGTTAAGTACATACAAAATTTCAGTAACTTCCTTCCCCACTACTGTGTTCTGCATTTTCAGTGAAAATACAAAGGAAGTGTTAAAAATTCCAATGGCACATAAAGTATACTCTGTCATCCCTGTCTTTATCAGATTTTTTAATTTGAATGGCTAAACAAGACTTGTAATATTCTCTATCTATATTATGCTTCTCTAAGAAGTTTTCTGCCTACCTCAGCAAAGTAATCTTAAAAGATTTTTAATGAAATTCATGTCAAGTACATCTTGTTTAAGCTCCAAATAGCAATATGAAAATATACTATTTCCTAATTATTTTTTGTTAGTAAATATAAAGGCTTAATTTAGCAGTATGCTCTTAAAGGCCTGTCTACTCGCTATTTATTAACTCAAAAGAATAAAAAAGCATATATTGATGAGTGTTCTGTCGAGCTATCTTTGTGCCTCCATCCTACCATGCTGTTCTGCTGCTGTCAAATATGCTTGTGTTTCTGTACACTAAGGAAAAGGAACCACGACAATCTGTTCTCTCTTTAAAAACACAATCTGTGTTTGGCTGGCTGAAAGAAAAAACAAAAAGTAAATATGTTACAGTACTTGAAAATTTCACTGAACTAAGTTTAAGAACTAAGCTTTTAGAATTCCTAAGAGAGTTGTCGCTCTAAGATTTGTGTGCATGCTTTTGGAACATCAGTAAGATCTATTGCACTGAATTGTTAAATGCCAAATTTCTGCCATTTGGCAGGTGAGGGAGAAAGAAATAGCAAGCCTACAATATGACATGATAAAGATCCTGAGATTTTAAGCTTTTGTCTACTTGCCAAAAGAAAACGTTACCTAATTGGTGACATTGTTTGCTGTACACACACACACACTTTGTCAGTTCACACTTAATAAATCATTCTCTTGAAGACTAAACAAAAAACCTCTGCTTAATACATCTTATAAAGCTCACCAGAATCCCATTCTGACACAAGAGAATAAAAGTTCTACACATTCCAGCAAGATACAAGAGTAACAACAGCCTGATCCGATACCTCAGCAATCAGAAACTGCAGAGAAAAAGAAAGAGGAAGCCAGACCACAAGCCAGTGCAGGTTTACTGCAGTCTAAAGTTTTATTTTTATAACAGTACCTAATCATATCTTATCATTTAATTTCAAAGAAAGACTGACCTGTTTTGTTGTTGTTGTTTGTGGTCTGTTTTTTTACTGGGGGATTTGTGATATGGACATATTCTAGCCATAGATAACATGTAACGAAGTTTTTCAAATAAAGATGCTGAAACATGTTTGATTGGGATGGCAGAAGTCACATAAGAAGTGCTTTCAGTCTGGGACCATGACAAGTTCAGGAATAAATCAGTGATTTACTGGCATGCTCCAGGTGCCAGATAAATACACAAAAATAGTGTACTGCCCTGCCAAGCCCCCAGAGGGACAGATCACAACTGCAATAACCAGAGTATTCCAGGATGGAAGGGGCTTCACTTATGAAGCACCAGGAATTGCTAAAAATAAATCAAGCTAGGCATTCCTAGCTACAAGTTCAAAGCCAACCTGGCCACAGTAGCTTTTCTACAATACACAAAATTCTCTCACCACAGTCGCAATTCCATCAGAGATCATCCCATCATAATACTTCGGTCATTTTTGGGACAAAGCTCCAGTTGCTCTACGAGTCACAAAGCAGTGATTTCATAGTACTGCCAGAAAGTTACAGTTTGCCTTTAACCAGAGAGGACCTTATCATTCTGCATCTTGTAAAAGTTTGGACATAATGTGACCAATAGGCTTTATGGTAGGCTGTTAATGCAGCGATTCAATCCCTTCAGCTGTGCAGAATCAGACCCTAACTCTGAAAAAAAAACCCCAAACCCCTAGATTCAAAGTCAGCTCCATCCGCTGCTGGTTCACCTGTTCCAAATTCACCTATTCCTTAATGAGATGGAGTCCAGTTACTCGAACTTGTGAATAGAAACCAGAAAATTTAAGTTTCAGTACATAGGCTGCACTTGATGAAACACCTTCTGGGAACGTTCTTGATCTTTGTTCTTGATCTTTTTTGCTACAGTTTAAGTAGCGAACTTGAACAAGCCATCCAATATGTGAGTAGCGTGATAGTACTGTACAAACTGTGCCACACATACTAAGAAACTACACCATGGTCAAAATGTTCCCTCCAAAAAGTACTGAAACCTGATTTTGGCAGACAATCTGTTCATGCCTGTTTGCTCTTTGAGGCAAGCAGAATGCACTTGGAAATTCATTTTGTATCGTTTTTAAGAGCTGGAGAGGTGCTCCCAAAATAGAGGTGAATCAACAACTGAGAAGTGAAAATTGAAACGGCAGAACCACTGAGGAGTTTAACAGTATTGTGGGATAAGCTGCTGAAGTAGAACTTGGAAATCTCTGTAAGCCAGGCTCCTTAGCCGAAATGATCGCTCTAGTCCTCACATGAATGACAGCAGTTCTTCTCATGTAGCTCATATACCTGGGTAGCTTTTCGCACAGACTAAGTTAAGGAGTAAGGTATTCAGGCTGGTTGGTTCTTTCAAGATAGATCACAGCAGTGCCACTGCCTAGATATGTAAGGGAACTGCAATACACTGATTTACTCCTTCCCACATAGGATCACATCAAATTCCACAGTAAGCCACACATTTGCCTTGGACAGCAGTCACACAACATTAACAAAAAAACTAAACTACGCACCCAATTATCATTATCTGTTCTTGACACATTATTTATCTAGACATTCTTATTTAAGAAAAGTTGCTCTCCCTCTGTTTCAAAACCACACTGTAACAAGTCTGTCCCAACAGCTCGGTCTACTCAAAATTCAAAATTGTGCCAACCTCTCACCAATATCAAGTTCTTATTGTTTAAAACAAAAATTATGTTCCTTTTTGACATCACTTTCAGAGCACTGTATAAAAACCAATTTTAAATTTCTCAGCTAAATCCTGTTCTGGAGATCCTAAATTCATTTTGCTATCAGAAGCTTTCCTTACTCTACTGAAACACCTTACACCATTTCTTATTCACTGCTTGTAGTAATCTTTTTTTCCTCATTGCACATTTGGGTGTTTCCTGTAGCTTTTATCAGCTCCCTGCACACCCTTCGTAATCCTATAGTATATGTGCTTTTCAAAAGCACATAATAAATTTTATATAAGTACCGTTTTTCTTCCATAGCTTTTTATGGACTCTTCAGCTCTTTGCAATTTGGCTCCAAACCTGCCTTGTCTATTCAGTAACAGACTTTTTCATAACTGATTTCACTAGTGTCTATACCATTTAATGAGAAGTAATTTCAGAAGAGGAAGAGCCATTATGGAAAATTGTAAAGCCAGCTTGCTATAATGAATTTCTTCAGCAAGTAGACACTAAAAGCCCAACAATTTGTGAGTTGCCAGTCCTTCATATTTCCACTGAGAAAAAATATCCTAGAACAAAAATTATTCAACAATTATTCTTAAATACAATAAATGCACGGATTAAAGGTAACCAATACAAAAAAAAAAAGAAGCAAAACTCCACTTTACAGTTCATGCACTATTAGAGTTATGTATTCACAACTTCAGCATCCAATCCAATACTTAATTTTGTTTTACTTAAAGCACAGAATTAAATACACACCAAAAAACAGTTTGCAGAATCAGAAACAATTCACCCTCATCAACTAATTATTCTTTCAGGAGTCAGACCTTGAGGCAAGAGAATGCTATCAAGTGTAAAGACAAACATGTTCCTCCAGCTGTTTGACATACTTATTGGACATAATAAACTTGATATGCTGGAGGCTATAATTAATCTTTACTAAGTGAACACTCCTCTCATGATGACTCGCCTACTGAGCTGTCTAATGACACTTTAGGCTTTGATAAGTAAATAAATTACTTCATTATGGTCAGGCAGTCTTCCCCCTTTTTTTGAATGAGTTCACAGCTTTATCTTACTTGCCTCACTCAGTCATCACCAGCTACAATACTCTGACCCTGAAGCTGACAAAAGGACATTCCATTCAAAGATCTCAACTCTTATTTCTGTAATCCTTCCAATACTTTAATT
>VWZT01016552.1:335853-425017 GCA_013397055.1 Pachycephala philippinensis | reverse complement strand
GGTGGAGCGGGCAGGATGGAGGCGGCGGGGGCGCCCAGGGATGCGGTCCCCGCCACCCGCGGCCCCGCCACGGCGCCCAGGGGTGGCCGAGGGGGGGGGCGAAGTTTGAGGGGAGGAATTGGGCCTTCCCGGGTAGCGCGGTGGTGGAGAACCTGAACGTCCTGCCCTCTTCTAGGTAAGAAGATGGCAGGGCGAAGGGAAGAGGGCTGGTCTCCTTAGGGGAGTCAGAGGAAAAGGCTGCACGTCCGTCTCCCCCACCGAGGAGGTGGCAGCGAGAGAAAAGGGTTGGGTGGAGGAAGGTAGGGAGGGCAGGAATGTCCCTGGCCACCTTGTGTCGTTTAGGAAGGGACTGCGAGGCAGGGAAGGGATGCAGACCCTCCCAGGCAAAACAGTGGGCATGGCAGACCTGGCTTCTCATCGCACAAGATAATAGAGGTGGGCAGAGGGAGGAATTAAAATAATTTCCCAGGGCAAGTGAAGCAGTAAGGAAAAGGGGAGCTGAGTTTGGCAGCCCACTGGCTTGGATCGACCAGAGCAGGAAACGTGGGAGCAGGGGAAAGGAAGATGGCAGAGGAGGGTTGACACGGGGTAAGGTGTGTCTGGGAGAGATGGAGATGGGCATGCAGTCTGCTGTCCTTCTGGGCTGCAAGATTTCTGGGTTGAGGAGAGCTGGTGGTGCATGGCCACAGGTTCCCACTGCATGGGTGGAGGCTTAAAAGGGGATTTGGCTGTCAAAGTGCAGGGCTGGAATTTATGGACTGGCATTTTCCAGATAGGGGCTGCAAGCTGACCTCCTCCGGGGATGACAAGGAGAGGATTCCGAGGCCAGCTCGGTACTGTTGGTGGATAGCACTGGGTGGATAGGTGCATGCAACTTTATTCTAGTGAAGTGGAGAAATTACCCCATTTCCCAATGAGGCTTAACACAGTGAAAGGTTAAAACCTCTTCATTCCTTCTTTAGACGCAAATTTTTGTGAATGGGGATGAAAACCAGGTGGAAAGGATTCTGAATTCTCTCATTTTGGCTGGATAGGTGTGACAACAAGGCTGATGCATACACTTGCAGTTTGCAAGAAATGGTTTGCTCTCCTCACTGTTGCATCGTAAGTGCCTTGAATCTCCAGCAGCTGAGAACTTCCTTCAGTTCATGAAAGCCGTTTGACTTCATCAGTGTGAGAAAATACAGCTCGGTCTCCCTCCATTATGTAGAAGAGAGCTGAACCCTTCCGTGTTACAATTAGTGTTCATGGGGGACAAAGTAACAATTTGTGTGACAGGATAGGGTTTCTACTTGTGTATTTTTTGAGACTTTTAAGAAATAGCCTTAAAAAGCAACCCTCCTCTCTCAGGAGGACTAGGCCTGTCAGTCCTAAGAGCTCACTGCAACTGTTTTTAAACCTGGATCATTTGACACCAAGTTCCCAGTTGGCAGGTGTGAGGTAAAATAATTATTTCACCTTGTTTTATATGTAATAATTTGCATGCAGTTATCAATATATTTATAATTCAAGACAGAATATTAATATTCCATTATTTTTGAGCAAAATCTGGATTTTTATCCTGTTTCTGAATTTTAACTTCTTGTTGCACAGATCAACTTTTTGTTAGCTTCACAAGGTAAATATTTTAAGATCGATAATTATTCCTATCTTAGACTTTGTGAACTGTTAAAGAAAGAGTAGCAATTAGTAGCTTTTGGGTTTACTAGTTTCTACACACCATCAACACCTTATACCTGTAACTAATAATGACTTTTTCATTCTTCCTGCATCTGAAAGATGAGGCTTCCAAAGTGCCGTGGACTTCAATGCTCAGATTGTGTAAGCCAAAGAGCAAAAATTAATACACGTGTTCTTGAATGTTAACCTATTCAGGGATCACTGTGCCAGGCCCTTGGCACATGGAGAAGTTAGTGGGAAGTAAGGTAGGATGTCAACTTAGATATCAACAGCTCTGTGGTTAATGGCCATTGTGAACTCTCTAACCTTACAGAAAATATGAAGGAGCTTTTTTCCTTTCCCTGTTAGTGAGTAAGCTGCATCAATTTACTTTGCATTTAGAAGATGACAAGGGCAGGCACCTAAGTAGTTACAGTGCATCTGTGCTGGTTTACTTTGTGCTAACTTGCTTGTTTGTTTTTAACCAAATAGTTCTATTTATACAACTTTATGCTGCTTTTCATGATGAAGCTATACTAATTTATGCCACTCAGAGTAAGGCTATAATTTTTACTGTAAAAAGAAGTGGAATTTGAAGTCTTACAGTTCCTCAAGAATTTTGAGGAATCTCAGCACCTTCTCATTTCACATGAGCTGCTTGTGCTAAATGCTCCTGAAGATTAGTCCAAGAATTCAGTCATGGAAAAATGTTGATGAAAGCAGAGTGTGGTTTTTAAAAAGTATTCTTCGTGGTGTTATCTAAAAGATGTATGACATGAACCACTACTGAGAGAATACAGAGACCCTAAACCAGGCAATTTTCATTTGTTTCCTTTTATGAGTGAGATAAGTTAATGATGCAGGCAGATTAAACCCAAAAGATTGACATACTGCTTTAAAGTTGCCTTTTTTGTGGAACCCATGAAGTAAGTAGAAGCACATTTGTTCTCACTTGGTTATAGGGTTAGTTTCAAGTTTGTTTTTTTTTTTTTAATGTATCTTACAATAAAAATATTCCCTATGTTTATGATACATGTATCCTTCAGACACTTCAAAAGTACAGGTAAGCTGGACAATTATATCTTTTATGAGTTCAGATTCATTACAGTGCTTTTTTTTTCTTCTATATCAGTCTTGCAGAAAGAAGTGCCCAAATACCTGCATCATCATATTTCTATGATACTTTTCATGCATTTTAGGATGGAGTCAAATGGCATATCCTATTCATCACTGGATTGCAGTATTCTCC
The DNA here is from genome assembly GCA_013397055.1 of Pachycephala philippinensis. Classification (NCBI taxonomy): domain Eukaryota; kingdom Metazoa; phylum Chordata; class Aves; order Passeriformes; genus Pachycephala; species Pachycephala philippinensis. Next base: position 422,109 of record VWZT01016552.1, on the reverse strand, counting down.
TTCTTTCCACTAATATATATGTACTGAATTCTCAGTAATGCTTGGTACTTGTGTTTAGAAATCATCCAGTTGAAATATTTCTGTGTTCAACTGAAGTCTGGTAACCCTTCATACCCACATTCTTTCCTAACCCATATAATTTTGTCCATACTTTATATTCTTCCACCAACCTATCCAGAGTTGTCCTTTTAATGGTCTTGGTTCTATTCAACCATGGAGCTGTGAGCTTAATGAAGACTTTGAAATCTCACACTAACTTGAGCTCCCATAGTGTCATTCTATTTCCCAGTGCTCTTCCTGTAGTCAGAAGTGGTGCCTCGGGAATGCAGGGTGTTTGTGTACACAGGAATGGGTGATGGAGAAACCAGCTTTTTATTTAGTCAAGCCTTCAAGAATTGATAGTTAACATCATTATATTGGTGAAGTATTCTCTTTCCCTTTCAGCAAAAGAAAAAAGAAAATGCTAAGAAGTGATTACTTTGATGATAAAACAGCAACTGAAAGCATTTGCAGCTTTTGCTTTGGCTGAAGGAATAGCAAGATTCTCATATTTAATCTGTCTGACCAGTTCATAAATGTGAGAGTGAGCTGGACAAAAGTCAAATAGGACAAACACACTACTTATTTACAGTAGTGCAGGGAGGAGAGATCGTGTCTTAAGCAGTATTTTTTTCTAGAAGTGTTACAAGAAAAAAGTGTAATGTGGTTTACAATGACCATGGTTTTGAGTAACTGAAGTGTTGAAAACTTGCAGAAGACCAATTCTAAATAATTTTTAACAGTGTGGTTAATGAAGATTTATCTTGACTTTAGAAACACTAGAACCTTAGGAGTACTTTCAAAATATGTATGTAATAGAATTCAGATGTACACTCTGCTACCTCTTAGAGTGAGCTTTAGTGATCAAGTAAAAGGCTACTTTTGGAAGCACCTTGGATCCAAGTTCCACTTCCAGTGCTGACTTTACATTATGTTCACTTTCTAAGCTGCAAGAAAAATGTTACAAAGTAGGAAGCATTTCTTTTAAAAGTCAGAATTCAGCAGAAATACATTGGTAAGATATGGCATCTGTCAGTAAGCAGATGTGTTGAAATCTTCAACTTCATTCATACAGATTACCCAGGCACTGCCAAATATTAATGTCTTTAGGCTGGCAGTGTACACACGTCTTTCTCTTTGTAAGTGATATATTTTTGTTTTAATCTTAAATCAACAGTTAGAATTTGCAGGAAGATGGAAAAATGTTCCCATCATTTTTCTGGAGACAAATAGCAATTTTGACTTTGTTCTTTATCTGAGTCATATTAGAAAATGTGGCTCTGGTTACCAAATTGTTTCCGTCTGCACTGTTTTCTTGGGCACTTTTGCTTGTGCTGCATGAGCTGTATTAAAAGGTTTGTTCACTCTTTTATGCTGGTCACTAAAATTCAGGAATTCCTGCAAAATTTTTTCTGTAAATGGCTTTTGAAAAGAAATGGTTTTATTACATTTGATTCTGGACACCCTAATGAAGAAACTTTTACGCTTCAGAAAGATTTCATTTATGTAATGCCATAAAAGTCTAACCATCTGATATTCCATATGTCATCGGAAATCCGAGAATTCAATACAATATATTTTTGCTTTCAATTACCCTGTAGTAAAGTTACTGTAGTTATGGCTTCCACCTACATTAAAAACAGTGTTAGATAAGACAGTGGGCTTGAGTCCATGTAATATGGTGTTGCTGGTTTCAGCATGTAGTTCTTCAAAGTATTTTTTTGCTGTTTTACAGAAGCTAAACTTAAATTTAGCTTCAGAGACAGGTTTTTAGGTAAGTTCGTAAGAATTAATTCATAAATACTCTTAACAAACAGATGAATATTGTCCCATCTAAGTGGGGAAGTTTTTTTAAAGTCCATTTTGACTGTCAGACTCTTGTGCCAGAGAATTGATGTCACAGTGAAAGTTGTCTGGAGTCTCTGTCTTTTGCAGATAAATTCAGGAATATGTCCTGACTGTGCTGGAAACCATGAGACAAGATGAAAAATGATGTTTTGCTTGAGTTATTAGTTTTAATTGATTTCCTAATTTAAGAAGAGTATGCTGAACAAATTGTGAACTCAGAGTGTCTTGCTTAATATGTGCCTGGGAGGAACTCCTTTAGGAAACTTTCCTATCAAATCTCCTTACATACAGTTCAAAAAACTCCAAAAAAACAAAACAACAGAAAACTTGTATGCAGCCTTCCTCTAAATGGGGCAGACCTGTGATATAGATGAAACTCTTTATGCCAGTAAATGTGGTGTGGAATGGGATGTCTGAACCTGTTTTGTTTCGTAAAGTACTGGCATATACTAATCTGGCAGTGTCAAGACTTGAAATTGTGCTCTTTTTTTTTCCCAATGCAGATTTCTGTCAATGTCAAGTCTTCACAGCTGCTGTCTGTACTCATCAGTCAGGATCCATAGGAATCTGTAAAGCAGGGACAATCCTTTGCATTGTTCTAGTGGTACTTCCAGGTTATAAACTTGCAGTAGTTCACAAAGATGCTTATCAGGCTAGAACATGAGAATTATTGGAAGATAGTGTATTATCAGATTGTGAATTGAAAGAGGTCTGTGCTCTGAAGTCTTCTGGCTCTGATTTTGTAATGAAATCTTGGTTTAGGCCACATGTGAAAATGAAAAGGTTTTTTTAATGCAAATGTTTTTCTAAATCTTAAAATGGCCTAAATGTTCCTGAGGAAAGATACCAGAATTCAGAAACGTATTTTGTAGCTCTAATTTAAGGTGTAATGCTGAAATTGATGACAAAACTATAGAAAGCCTGTAATGTTTACATCTGAAATCTCAGCAGCATCAGAGGATTTTCTTTTTAAATTTACAAGGAAGTTTGTGTAACTCTTTCTAGTGATTAGAAGTAAACTGCAAACTATAAATACATTACACTGAATATGTTACTCTCTTTTGACAACTAAAGTTCCAAAAGAGACATCTGTATTTTGTGCAGATACACTAAAAAGAAAATAGCTGGGTGTAGCGGTATTAAAACCCGAAGAACAAAACATGGGAAGTTTTTGTTTCTGTATTAGAAATACAAGAAGGAAATCACTGAAGTCCTGAAATTTATGAAAATCTCCACACGCACACTTTAGAGAAACAAAATCACAATATTTTAATAGCAGTACCTGTTGCTAATTTGGATTCCTTCAGTAGTCTGGTGGCCAAACACCTGAACTTCTTAACAGCTATTTTCACTAAAGTAAACTGACTTGGGGATAAACTTTGTTCTTTGCAATAAGATATTCCAACCTCTTGGTATCTTTCTAGATCCCTATCAATAGTACCAGATTAAGATGTTGTCATTCTCTGTGTTATCGTTGTCCCTTTATTGCAATTAACGTCCACAAAATATAAATGACAAAACAGAAGGTTTATATACACTTCTGCCACTTTATTGCAAAGTCTAATGGGTTTGTTAAACAAACAAGAGGAAGGGTTAAAACTTAATTGGGAGACTATATGCTGAAGCAGCAGATGCCACCTACATGTTTTGTTCTGCAGGTGTGCTTTGAGGGCAATACCCTTTGGCAGAAAGGTGAAGAAGGTAGTTGAAAATAATGTCTTCAACTGGCTGTTAAATTTTCTAAACGTATTTGCCAAAACTGAAGATATAAAACATAAAAGTACACAAGGATGTTGTGTAAAACTAAAATGATTTATTAAAATTTACATGATGTTTTAAAAACCAGAAATTCGGGGAGCTATTCTCAACTAATTGAAATGCATTATTTCCTGTTACACTAACGTGTATAAAAATCTGTGCCTTAGTGTCCAAAATAAAAATTACAGAATCACAGGATGGGTCAGGTTGGAAGGGACCATAGTGGGTCACCTGGTCCAACCTCCCTGCTCAGGCAGGGCCATCCCAGAGCACAGGGCACAGGATTATGTCCAGACAGTTCTGGGATATCCCCAGGGAGGGAGACTCCACAGCTTCTGGCCAATCTGTTCTGTGCTTGGGTACTGCACACCAAAGAAGTCCTTGCTCATGTCCAGGTGGAACTTCCTGGGCATCAGTTTGTGCTCGTTCCCCTTGTCCCATTGCTGGGCACCACGGAGCAGAGCCTGGTCCCTGCTCTGAGCCCTCCCAGCAGATATTTAGAGAAATAGCCAAAATACTGTTCACATTTTTTTATTAGTAAAAGCAATGCTTTAGAAATTCATCAAGAAACGTGAGGAAATCATGTGTACTTAGGGGAATGTATATTTTTCTTTCAGTATTTTATGAAGATACTATATTCGTTGGATGGTGAAAGACAATTTTTTTAAAACTTTCTAAGATAGTTCAATATGGACCTAGGCACGCTTATAACAAACATAGTTCTGGTTCTGTTTAATAAAGGGTAACTTTTCCTGTATATCAGTTAATTTTACCAATTCAAGATTCAAAAGCAAGCATTAAGACCTTCTCCCAAAGAAGGCATCTTTACAGAATAATCTTTTTAACACATCACACTTAACAGATACATATGTATATATATGTGTGTATTTAAAAGTTCACATGCAGTACAGCTTATGTGAGAATCTGTGGAGATAGATCCCATTTTGGAGCTTAAGTTCCCTCTGTGTGGATTTTTCTTTGGCACTTTGTATAATCATTAGTGAATCTTCTGCTGTCTGAAGTGTTTGTCGTATTTCACATTTAGAATAATGTATTGCAGACCTGGTGAATGTATATCTAGTTACATTTTTTTTTTTCTTCTTTTCAATGTAGGATTTTTCAAACTTTTAAGTATTCCACAATTGTCTCCATATTGGAAGCTGTTCAAGCAAGTGGACACTGTCCTAAAGAGTAAGAAACATCTTTTTTTCTCTTTATTTTGAGGATTCAAGAACAATCCAGCTGAGGAAGGATACACAGGTGTTTTGGATAGCCAAAACAGAGCTTTAAATAGCATTTGTCTTATATGGTAGTTATAGGCAAACTAGGTTTCTTTTTTTACTGTTGAACTCTTACAGGTAGGATAAACTACTTGATAGCAAGTTTTCAATTCTTCTTTTTTCAAATAATACATTTTTGAATGCCTCTATTCAGTTAGTGTATATATTGTAAAACCTTTATGCTTTTTTTTTTTTTTTTACTGGAACATTGGAGGATTTGGTAGCTGCTGTAACCAATTTATATCTTCCACATAAGTTACAGCATTGTTTCAAAGATGTAGGGAGAGGAAATAATCTGTTAAAATCTGCTTCTCAATGCAGCAGTAGATACTATGTTACCTTCTAAGGAAGTTTAAAGTTTGAACTGCAGTAATAGTTCTGCAAAGGTGTTTGGCATCACAAAACTGTATTTAGGGAAAGAGGAATCTCTATATTGGAATTGGAGGATGTTTGGTGTCTTGGACACAATAATCATATTTCTGAAATTGAAAAACACACTGGTGTAGAATATCAGTTCATATACAAACTTTTGTCTGTCTTTTAATGTTAAAAGGTAGATTTGTGTGCTTTGAGGCTTTTACACAGAGGCGCTAGAACCACCCCACCCCCACGCACATTTTCCCTTAAACTTTGTAATGTTTTGAAGCCTCTTGCAGATTAAAAGAGAACCTCTTGAAACTGAGCTCCTCTACCTACTGTCAAGGCAAGGAACAGGATAAAGCTGTCATGTGGCATTCTCTCCCTGAAAGGCAGTGTCAGTTCCCGTTGAAGTCCATCTGTCAGTGTGGAACAGCACACTGCTGTTCAAAGACATGTACAGGGCTTCTCAGACTGACAGGTTTAAAACCTAACCTCAAAACTTTTCTTTTTGTTTTTGTTGGTTTTGAGTAGTTACATTGTGTCTTAAAGTTACCCTAAACGTTTTAGTATTGTGGCACAAACTACCCTTCATCCTTAGAGGTTTGTAGACTTGGGTTATTTTTAGTGGTCCTACAAAATGAATGTGTCCCTATTTACCAGACACTTACAAAAGCATGGCTACTAGTGATTGTGTATTAATTCTGGTGTTCTTGGATTTATGATATCTAGTGAGTTTTTGAGTTTCAGGTGTTGCATTTCAGTGTACACTCCTGAAGTTGGTTATTGTGTGACCTGTTAAAAATGCTTCATTTTCAGGTCTCTGATGATGAGGTATCCATCTGGATTTAAAACACATCTCTGAGCTTCTTAATTCTTCATTAAAGAGATGTGTTCTATATTCATGGGTAAGAATATTTTTTATTTTGACTTGGGCCATTTTATTAAAGTATCTTGTGATAGATCTTTAATTTAGAAGATTTCAGCAACTTATTTTTGTCTTAAAGATTTATCAGGAACTTTTACAGTATAGGGTTCATTAGGTGCCTGTGCTAGCTCTTAATTTTGACCCAAGCTAATAATTAAACTTTGGAATTCATGTATCTAAGTACTAATGCTCTAATTAAATCACTAACTCTTAGTATTGCAGATAGAGAAATAGTGGTATACAGGTAAAGAATTTATAAATTCATCTGTGATTTGAGAGTGATTTTCTGATATATAAAGTTCTGTAGGCTTTAATTGTGTATCTTGCCATACATCTTTTGAATTTGGAGTTTTGGGAAGAAAGTGATTCTAACTTGGAATGCAACCAAAGCAAAGGGTCTGAATTTTGTGCAATCAAAACAAACAACACCACCTTTTCTCAATAACATAAACCTTATTTGGTCTGAAGAAAGTTTGTGGTATTACACACACCTGCACTTCAAAACAGTAGGAAAAAAAAACAACCATAAAAGATTCTAGAAAATATGATTTTTTCAGAAAGCTGCTGGTATGTTTAATTTTTGTAGGTCTCTACAGAAAACAGCTATGTTTACTTTATAAATTACAAAATTTGTTATTATGTCTTCTCTCCATGTATTAAGTACAGCTTGCTGAAATACCATTTTTAGGCTTCATAAATTTACCTTGAATTAAAAAGTAAGGTTAACATAGATCTCTTAAAGAAGTATAGTAAGTAGCGTAAAGAATATGCTGTGGGACTTTTTGATACCATACTGTTTTATACAGAGAGTTCTGTGATACACTTTCTCTTTGGGGTGGGTTTGCTCTATTCAGCTTAAGCAAAGCTGTTTTCATTAAAGAAGTTGTCCCATTCACAGTGAAGGCAGACGTGGCTGGGAATGGTAGAAATTTGTTTTCAGTTAGGGAATAAAAGAGTTTATATCTATTAAATGTTCTTTTTTATTCTTCTATATTACTGGGATTTTGAGGAAATTATGTCCCTCTGTGCCTTTTAAATTTAACATGTACATTGATCTTTAAATCTATGATAGAAGATCATTTATATTGGCGCATCAGCGGGAAGTAACTTATTATTTAATTAACTCAGCTTTTTGAACTTGGCCAAAGCTTTAGTTAAAATCTGACAAGTAATGATAGTGTAATTGTCTTTTAATATTGGGAAGGGAATGTCTCTTATTTCTAAATATGGTGCAGAAGTGATCAGTTTTTTGAGTGTCTGGGTTTTACTATGCTATATTGCACCTCTTTGACACAGTATTCCATCTGCTAATAGATGGGCAAATCATAGCAAGCCACAAAGCTGTCATGCTGCTGCATGAGTTGTTTTAATTCCTTGTGGTTGCTTACTTGTCCTTAGCTCCTCTCTGAGATGGCTTCTGTTATTTGTCTGGATAGCCATCATTCCAACTTCTTTTGAGAAAAATGGCCACCGAAGTCACTGATTTCTCTTATCTTTGGTACTGTCACACATCAGTCATGTGAATGACTACCTCATGTATCAAAGTGTGAAATTGTGCATATCATGGTAATGTGCTTAAGCTCCACCTGATTTACTTGCTTATAATTAGAGTAGCTTGTTTTCTGTTCTCACTTCAGCAAAAATAGTGAAAAATGCAATGAAATAAATATATAATGAAATAAAACACATCAGATTTTTTTATTATATTCCTTTTACTGCTACTCCCACTTCATGTTTTGATAGTGAAATTTGATATCCATTCCCTTATGTTTTTGTATGAGTTCAGTCTTTTTTGATGTATTCTGTAAAATAAATCTTGTTTTCTTTTTCTTCTGGCATAAGACAGACATGAAGTTTCCTTGAAGACTATGGGTAAAAGTACTTCTCTGGTCAAAACCCAAGTTCTCTTTGCAGCAGGATTGTGTTCAGGCTATCCATAGTGGTATTCTTTACCAAAGAGGTTTGGGTTGTTGGGTTTTTTTTTTGTTTTTTGTCACTTCACAATCTCTTTACGTAGAAGCTTTCTTCGTAATAAGTTTACGTTGGTCTAAATAGCTGGGAGAGGTTTCTTGTGTACCTAGCCTTCAGATTTCTCAGTTTGGAAGTTCATCTGTGCTATCCAACTTGCTTGGATCCTTGAAGTGAAGCTGACATCTTTGGGTTATATTTCCTATTTATACCTGCAGACATCTATTTGTTTTATAAAATCTTTGCATTTTAAAAGGAGAGTTAATTTTATTTGTTCATTATTTCCTCTTTTGTTTTCCTTATGCTGAAAGGAAGTAGGAAAAACTAAGATGGAAAGTGTTTCTTGGGTTTTGAGCCAAGAAGTAAATTTCTGTGAGGTCAGCTCTGAGTGTGCTGCAGTGATTCCAGCTGTTCTGCACGCTTTTCTCCCTTTCCTTACTGTAAAGGGACACAGTCAGTAAAACATTAAGAGATTGTCTGGTGTATGTGTTTGTTTAATATGGGGTTGTATTAGTCCTGTTGAGTAGTTCTAGGCTTCTATAATTAATAGCATGTATACTAGTTAATAATTGTACATCCTTTGTAGCTATATTGCTAAAGATGGAAGAAATATTTCTTTTTTTCTCTCTATTTTTTCCAGTTAGCAAAAATTGATCGGACTCAGTATGTAAACTTACTGATATAGGCTTCAAATTTGAGATTTTTATAAGTAGTCCGTGATAGCCTGGAACATGACATTTTACCCATGGCTACCATAATTTCCATCTTATCTTTCCTCAGGTGGGGTTTCTTGAATTGCATTTGTTCTGTGTCTATGATATTTTTTCCTTGTACTTAATCTGAATTCGTTTTCTTCTGAGCTAAATAGCTCTCTCTTGACTTATCTTTTGAGTAGAGATAAACTACGAAGAGATATCATTATATTAGCAATGTTATAACCCATACCAGACCTTCTACCTGGATCCTGCTGTTTGTTTGTCATCTGTTGGAAGGTGTTCCACACTGGGAAAGTCATCATTATGTTGCTTTTAATCATAAGTAGACAAGTTAATCAGTGTTAGAAGATAAAGAGGTCTAATTTATATTAACGCTTTCTTTATCTTGGGACTCTAGGAGATCCCAACTTTAAGCAATAATTTGCACATGTATAATCTGGGATCCATGGCTGCTTTGCTGTGCTGAGCTGTCATCTGCCTAAGCTTCTGTCACTTCTTTTTTATCACGCTTGTTTTCTTGCTCACTGACACACCAATCCATACTTGATCGGTGTCTCTCGGGATGTTACAGGATCCATCTGTCCTTTCTTTGTACAGACCACAAGTTTGATATAGTCAAACCCTAAAGGAGGTTTGTAAATTTAAGCTTGGTTTTATTCTGACTGTGGTCACACCACCTTCAGTGGCCTAGGAGTATCTGCAGCATGGGTTTTCATCAGATTGCTGGAAAGTACTTTGGGCTTAGTAGGTTCAGCATGAACTTTTTCCATCACAGAATATTTCAGATTTACAGGGTGTTCATTTCTGGATGGATCCTATACTCATTTTATTCTTAGGAAAATTCATTAATGAGCAATTGCAATTGAAGATGAGCTTTAGTAGAAGGGTCAGGAATTAAAAGTTGTGGCTGGTTTTTTTCCCCCTTTTTTTTTCTTTAATTAGACATATGTACTGACAGGATAAAGGAATGATTATTCCATGAAGGTGCCCATTTAAAGTGATTGATCTCCTATTCTACATAGTTACCAGTTATCTGGGGAGTTAAATTATCAGACACACATTTTCATTCCTTTCCCATTCTGTTTGATTACGCTAGAAATGTGGGAGTTTTTAGGCTAAAGTTAAATTAACCATGCTTTTCAACTCTCCTTAAATCCCTCACTGCAAATCAATTAATTGGTGATCACTCAGTGATACTATGAATAAATAGTATCAAATGTTTCAAAACTAGGTGTGCAAACTCCCTTGAATGAAAGCTTGTTCTTTTGGGTTTTCTTTGTATCATTGTATTCATTCTCTTGTCTTTCTTTCTAAGAAGAGTCAAGTGTGATAAAATACAGTTTCTCAGGACCTTGCATAGTGCAACTTAAATAGAAGAAACAAAGTATGCCAGTTTTTCCTAATGAAATGAAGCTTTGACTTAAATGTAGTTTATAACCTTTCAAGTTTTTTCATTTAAACATACAGAATTATTATATACATCCTATGTAGTATATGATTTCTTTGCTATAAACAAATTCTAATCCTGGAGTACTAAAACCCAATTCTGGTGCAATTTTGTAGTTTTAATGAATATGACCAAGGAGAACATAATTTATATTAAATTGTCATTTAATTATTTATATTAAATTTATATTAAATTTATTCAATATATAAAATTGTGCTTTGAGTGAATAAAACAAATGAAACCATTACATTTAAAACATATTTATATAAGGGACAAAAATTATAAACCCTGCACAGGGCATCGAGTATAAGCAAAAATAACTTATTTGATTTGTGTTTTAGCTGAAGTTTATATTATGAACAAAGTATCAAAAATCCTTAAAAGTGTTGGGAAGGGGAAGGAGGGATGAGGAGAGTCATTAAAGTAAATTTTTCCTTTCTTTTTTTCCTCCCACTCCTCTCCCTCAGGATGCTTTAACACTTAAGGACGAATGTTTCATCAGAAGCACTAATGGCTGTTGGCATGCCTTGGATAAGGTGGTGACCGCTGGATGTCATTTGTTTCTGTTCACTGCAGAGAGACAAAATTGACTCCATTTGGAGTTGAGAGCAAAAGCAGAACAGACCTCTCAAGATGACTGATCCTATGATGGATTTTTTTGATGATGCCAATCTTTTTAGTGAGACCTTAGAAGGTTTGTCAGATGATGCCTTTGTTCAACCTGGACCTGTTTCACTTGTTGATGAATTGAATTTGGGTGCAGAATTTGAACCTTTGCACATAGACTCACTGAACCATGTGCAAGATGCTCAAAATCAACAAAAGATGAGTGAGTTTGATCAGCTGAATCAGTATGATTCACTGAAGCTTCACTCAGTAAATCAGTCTTTTAATAGCTCAGCTGACAATGTCTTATCACCACACTCTCAGTTCAATTGTTCACCAGTTCATCCGCAAAACCAGTCCAATGGGATGTTTCCAGATGTGGCCGATGGTAGTCCTATGTGGGGTCATCAAACTGCCACAACTGTTTCGAATCAAAATGGGTCCCCTTTTCACCAAGGACATTCTCAGTCTATGCAGCAAAACAAAAGCTTTGTAGCACACCATGACTTTGCCTTATTTCAGGCTAATGAACCACAGCATCAGTGTGCCTCACTACGGCCGCAGCAGAGCAGGAACAACACGGGGCAGGATGCTCTGAGTCAGCCAAAAGACTTCATGGAAGTTAACGTGTCTACTTCCCTCAGAGTCAGTGTTAACCACCCACCTTCAGTTTCTAATCCATCGACTTCACAGCAGCCTCTGTCTGTTCAACAGTTTTCTCAAACTGCAAGTGCTTCAATACATTTTTGTGGGAACCAAGAAGGAAATTTTGATGGACAGTCCCCAGCTATTACTCCATGTTCTGTCAGTAATAGTCAACAATTTTCATCTCCGTATTCTTACTCTAATAATCACATTTCTCCTACCAGCCTTCTTCAGCCTACAACAGCTCTTTCTACTAGCCAGCAGACACACTCTATCTCTGACTTCACTGGAAGCGATGCCTTTACATCTCAAACAGGGACCAAGCAAGAAACAACCGAGCACATGTTGAATCCTAATACACCTTTGAATTCAAGTACTTTTCAAATGTTGCATTCTGCGCATCCTCAGGGCAACTTTAGTAGTTCGAAACTCTCTCCTGTGAATATTAATTTTCCAGCTTCCACTGGTTCTGCTTCTCAGATAAGCCATTTCACTGACCCTATTGAAAGCAATGGTTTTACATCTTTAGATGACAACTTACTTCATCAAGTGGAGACCCACAGTGAACCATTCACAGGACTTGACCCAGATGACCTCCTGCAGGAAGACCTCCTGCCACAGTTTGATGACTCTGCGTTTGTTCAGGATAGCACAAGCCATGTTTTAGAGCACGACCTAGAGCACCACATAACCCCACAGCAAGTGACACCGTCATCCGAACTCGTTCGGGCACAGTCTCAAACCCAGATCCATCCTTGGCATTCTTCAGTTTCTAATCAGCACCTGCAAGGCAGAAGTCGTGCAACCTTACACGGACAGGTATGTAGGGATTTCAGCAGTGGGGGTTTGAACTGTTTGGTTTGGTTGATCGGGTGAAATGAATAAGAGTGACTGGTGCTTGAGTCAAAGCATGATAACTGAAATCTCTGAGCTGTTATTTGACCCTGAAGAAGTCTAGGTAACAACTAGTTTAGGAGAAAAAAAAAACAGTTGATGCAGACCTTGCTTTCTCCTGTTGTTTTCTTATCACTGCAGAAAGCAAGACTTACATGATCTTATTCAGATAAAATGGTGTTGCTCCTTCTGCTGCTTTTAATTCTGAAGTACAGCTGAGAAAATTTACTGGTTCATGATTTTGGTGTGAATATAATGGCTTATTTTCTTGAAAAGTACTTAGAGAAACACATTTTTAACAGCTTTGGTAAGGTTTGTGTGGCTGATTTCCTGCAAGAATTGCAGAGGTTATGTTGTTGCTCTGTCCTTTGCTTTGTGTCTTTGTGCTCATGCTCATTGCCGAAAAATACACACTTAGTATTCTTGTTTTTGATGGGCTCAATAATAATACAAAACATATAAAAAGCTGTGTGTATGTTGGATTTTGTTACTTTTGGCTAAACCAAAAACTCAGCAGTTGTTTTAGTATAATGTGCACATCTACTGGAAGTATTTGAGTCCTCCACATGGAGGACAAGATGACATAAAAATTGTTTTCTAATTTTCAATCTGTGTATTCCAAAACAGAAGCAACTCTGACATCAAACATACACATTTAAAGCAAACGGCTTTAAAAACGTTTTAGTAACTGTTTTACTTCTGTATTCTTGGCTACCAATATTCTCTCCACCTGAGAATATAGAAGGCTGTCTTTCTGGGAAAAAAAAATATGGGGAAGGCAAGGACCTTAACTACTGACTTTTGCTTCTACTTAATTTATAGGATACAGGCCTGTGGAGACAATGTAGCATTTTTCTCCCCCCCCCCGTTAATTTTATATCATTAGCATAGAGATAAGGGCTTAACACGCCTAATCTTTGGTCTTGGTTCAGTAGATTGCTTCTCCATTACAACTTCTGCTTATGTTTATGGAGCGCGTAATTGTCAATTCCTACCAGTGAAACTTTTTCTGTAAATTGTGGTGGGATGTTAATGGAACATGGATATCCAGCAATGCGGTTGAGATGAGCTTGATTAACTGAATGAAGCACTAGATGCAATCTGTTGGTTTTGATAAACATTTCCTTTCTTTTCCCTTCCTTACCTAAAAAAACAAATGAGGGCACCCAACTAGCTACTCTTGTCAGGGATTTCTGTAACCTGAAGACACAGGGTGTAGCAGCTCGCAGGGGAACGTGATGCTGTTGGAGTGTGTGTGTGCAGTGCTCCGTGGGAGCAGCGCCCCATTCCCTGCCAGGCAGCAGAACGAGGGGCTGGGAACAGGGCTGTTGAGGCTCTTGGGCTCCCTGAGCATACTCGGGGTGAAGGGTGAAGAGGAAATGGATTCCAGGAAAAGTGGGAGGGGGCGAGAAACCCAGGGATGACTATCACTTTTGAGGAGCGTGTGGGATATAAGCCAGGCAATGAAAAGTAGGTCTAATAGAACTTTCTGGTGCTGTGACTTTTGTGTTGTATTCATCAGAACCTTTTCAGACTTGCTTCCATCTCACTGACATCAGTTTTAGCACTTTGCTTTGTAACAGGGAATAGAGGGAAAGTTCTGAGATCTGTGGAGAGCCTTTAAATTTTTAGGGGTTTGGTTTTGTTTTTATCATGGTGTGAAAACAAAGCAACTTCGCAGTATTTAAAATTTTAATGTTTTTCCTCTTTGAAATGAAACAGGCAGAAACCAGATAGTTACAAAACTGCTTGGTTTGGTTTTTATTATTTTGGGGTATGCAATAAATTGTATAAATTGGATTCTGACCTTGAGTTTATCTGGTCAGACAGATGTTTAATGTCTCCTTCAAAAACTGGTTGTGAACTGGTAGCTGTCAAACTGTTGAGGAATGTGCAGATGGGGGATTGACAGAAGCAAACAATGTAGAAGCCTCTTTAAATCGGTGGAGTATGTAGTATGAATAGTAATGGAAAAGTATGGCAATTACTGAAGTGTTTCAGATCTGTCTTTTGACTGACTACAATTCTAAGAGGGGCTTTAGTTGTAATTCTCACTTCGATTCTTTGATTTCTTTTTAGAATTTCAAGTTCAGGATGAGTTGGTTCTGTTAGAGCTTTTTACAAATGTGTGCAGTTTAGCCAGGGAGGAAGATGGTGGGGTAAAGGGGGAAGGAATTTTGATCTTCCTGAAACTGGTTGGCTTTAGGCTAGGAGTCAGGTGGGAAGGGATTTTGACAAGTTTCATATGTAGAAGTTAAGGTGAACTTTTAATTTTTTAACAAGCCGGTGTTTCATACTGGCCTTTGTGCATACTGAAGAAACAATTACCAGTGAATTTAATTTTTTTTTTCAACAGTTTCAGTTTGATAATGGTTGAGGTTTTCTCAGAAAGAATAACTTTATTTTATGAAATAGTTAATGAACTGTAGGTCTTGGAATGGACCCAGTATTAGACAACCAAAGATCTTTAACTGTAGTTAGACTGAAGTTATTTAAATTAAGGAAGAACATTAAATACTTGTTTCAGTATTTGAAAGCAAGCATACTCATAACATTTTTACTTGTACGGTTATTCTTTTGATGGAAATTAATTTAAAAATTAATACAATCTGGTGTAATAATGCTGCAGAATTAAAAAGACATGTCTTATGCTGCTAATACACTTTCTGCTGTAATTAGATTAGAATTGTAAATAAATTGCACCCTTAATTTTACATCATGCATTTTTCATCAGAGCTAGTTTGAGAACAGAAAGTAAAGTGGAGAAATGCTGAAGACTCATGTAGCCTTAGCTTTGACTAATACAAGACTTTTGATCTTTTAACTCCACTTAAAACTGGTTTGAGTTTGCTAAGGCTAAATAAACTGTTCACTTTTCAGAAGGACGACAAAAGGCTTCAACATTGTTTTACATCTTTAGAAGAAAAAGTAAGTTGAAAAGATAATGTGAAGTATAAACTGTTGGAAAAATAATGTGAAGTATAAACTGTTGGAAAGATAATCTGAAATATAAACTGTCCTAAGAGAAGTTTACAGCTGTCTCACTGTGTATGTTATTTTGTAAGAAGTGTTCTAATGTCTTCTGGCTGCACACATGAAAGCTGAGGAATTGAGGTTAAAAATAATCTGAAAATGAAAAATATACTGATGAAAAATAATATCTCATTAATAATATAAACTGCTATAGGATGAGTTGGTAGTCTTAGTTCTTAAATCACATAACTAATTTTTTTCCTTTTTGTGACTAAAAGTTTGGCACCTAACTTGACAATTCAGTGTATTCATGAATTTGTGTATAAACTGACTTGAAACATGCAAATGTTTTTATGCCTGCAAGCCTGACCTGTCCTACTACTTCTTTTATAGAAACAGGTGACATTAATTTTTTTGAAAGAATTTGTCTCGCCTTTGTTGAAAGTTTGGCCAAGTCTGAACGTCGTAGATGATTGCTTGGGTGGTGTTGTACCCCAAGACATCTGCATATATCAGAATGGCATAACCTCATATATGAGCATGTCATCGAAGAGGGAATTAACTCTCACCAGCTCCAAGTCCAGATTTATGTGCTGCTGAGATGTCCTGAATTGTCACAGACCGTTCATATCTGACTTTGGTGTCAGATGGCACTTTTATAACAATTCTAAATTCATTGTAGACACGTATCCCTTGGATTACTCCACTTGTAAAACTCCTATCCTGCCATTGGTTGCTGTTCTACTTGTGTGTACAATCTTGGACTGTTGAAGTTTTTATGAGAGAAACACGCACTGAGCAGTGATGGGCTTTCTTGGCTAGCTGTGAGATCTAAAACCAGACAGCTACTTGATATTTATGCAGTTATGGAAGATATATCAAAATCAAGGATATAATATTTGTGTGTGTGTGTGTATATATATATACACACACACACTATATTATATAGATATAGTACAGTGTTAGAATGTATTTCTTACATTCTGTATGGTTAATTTTTTAAGTAAGCCTGTAATGAGGAATATTTTAAATTAATGAATTTATGATACTATATAGAAGTTCTTTGTAGAAGAGACTGGCTATTTTGCATAGTAATTTTATAGGTTATGGCTCCTAAGTTTTGGTACAATACAAGATTTTACAATTCTGGTGCTGCTCTATGCATGTGGCTTGGGAAGCAGTGCAGTATTCAGTGAGACTGAGCATAATAAAATACACATCTCAAAATCCGTCCTACTTTGCATCATCTCACATCTTTGCATCAAGTCAAAGGTTGGACTTGGTTTTGGGAGTCTTTTCCAACCTTAATGATTCTATGATTGGAAATCTAGATGTCAGTTCCAGTAAGCTTTTGGCTTCAGTACAAATCATATCTTGTAATTTTGATATGTAAAAGACCTTCATACCCCTAAGAACAACCCACAGATCAAAAAAGCCCTAAATGCTTATTCTTCCTAAAGTGCTTAATAGTGCTGGTATAGCTCCCATTAAGCATATTCACTGTATTTATATTGTTCCTTTAATTAGGGTCAATTTTATGGGTGACATCATATTAACAAATGTAAATCTTTGTCTGAAGTTTCTTTTTAGGCATTCCTACAAGTTGTATGCACTGGATTTAGTTTTCTGTGCCTCAAGAACATTTTTTTACCTTCCTCTTAGGAACTTAAATTGTGTACCACAGTGAGGCAGCAGAATTCTCAGCACCTAATAAGTTTATCATCTCTGCTGAAGTAATGAAAGCAATCCCTCCACTGCCCACCTTTGTGCAATATTTTGCAGGTTTTTTGCTTTATTTCTGTGATTTGAGAAAAGCCTGCACAAACAGGTGGGAGTGACCATGGCAAAGCTGTGTCAAATGCCCAGAGTTAATGAGAAGAGTAGGGCAGCATCTCTGAGCCTAAGTAGTGCAGTTCTGGAATGAAATTCTAAATTATAGCTGTATGTAAAATGTTTTCATTATTAATCTATGGCTTTTTGCCAATAACATATTACTCATTAAAAGAGCAATGTTTCGATGGCTTTATAGTTGAATGTGTATGCAGCACTTACTTCTGTATATATTATATATGTTTTATATAAACCTTTTATACATTTTATTTTTTAAAATTGCAAATTGCATAGGTTGGGAAAAGAAAGTACATATTTGCGAGATACATTTGTAACACATGTAGTAGTAATGAGTATAATTTTTATTGTCTCCACTTTCATTTCCCCTGTTTTGGCTTTCAAAATAAAACTGTGTAGTAAGGGCAAGACAAAAATTGCTGGGCTTTTCACAACAGTGAAAATGTGCCAGAGTATCTGTTTTACAGTTTTAGAAGCTTTATGAGTTTGTTAGTAATTACTGTTGAGTAGAATTAAATTTTTTTCACATTTTTTTGGATCTTTTTGCTATCACGAATGCTTTTCTTAAACCTTTCTTGAGAAGGTCTCTCTCAACCTTCATCACTTGTCAAATAATTAGGCTGCCCAATTCTTCGTGTATGTTTCCTCTTTAAAATTAAGTATTTGCTGTTATAATGATTGTCATAATATAATAATATATTTTTTCTTGAGATAATTGCATACTCGTTAAATAACTGCTATAATTGTCTTTGAAATGTGCCAAAAAAGAAGCATTTTTGTAAAAAGTAGTTAACAGATGGCAGGCATAGGAAGAAAGCGTCTGGCTGGGTCAAATTGCAGGAGTAAAATAGCAAGGTGAGACTAGTTGATAAAAATAAGTTAAATTGACACTATTTTTTTTTAATGATAATGCAGGGTAAGCATGGTTGAATAATCTAAATAACTATTTGGAAATAGGTGTCTTGTTAACACCGAAAAACTATAAAGCAATTCATTAATGTGAGAGTACTGATATAATTGTGCAGTCTTAGTGTCTGGAAGAAGTGGTACCTAATTACAGAGAAAAGAGAAAACAAAATCCATGTTAAATTGTCTTTTAAAGACAGCAACCCATTCTATAGGCTGTTAAAGCTGTAGTTCAATATAGGCCTAAACTATAATAAATTATGGGGAAAAAAGCTCCTATTCTTTCACTTTGTGTTGTGTTAATGCAACGTTTGGGCTATGAACTGACCTGGGAAACTCCTTCAGGTACAGAGAAACTTTGCACTTTTTTTGTCAAAGGCGTTTTTCCAGAATACAAGGCCTGGTTTAGTTCTCTCAGTTGCACAGGATTGTGTTCCATAGAAACAGTGGAGAGGAGCTTGTCATGGCACACAGATACCTGAATGTGCCGAGAGCACGGGGCCAGGCTCATTCCAGTGGTGCCCAGCGACAGGACAGTGGTACAAACTGAAACACAGGAGCTTTCATCTAAATATGAGGAAAAACTGCTTTACTGTGAGGGTGACAGAGCTCTGGAACAGGCTGCCCAGAGAGTTGCTGGAGTCTCCTTCTGTTCAAGAACTGTCTGGACACCATCCTTTGCAACCTGCCCTAGGGGGTTGAACTATGTGATCTCCAGAGGTCCCTTCCAACCTCAGCCATTCTGTGACTGTGAGAGAAGAAGGAGTGAGAAGCATTATTTTCTGCAGTGAAGGCAAAATAGTTGTGTGTGGGCCTGCAGCCTTGAATGCAAAGAGAGTGCAAGTGGACTCCTTGTGAGACTGTCCATTGGCTCCAGTAGCCACTAATCTGCTTTAACTAACACTATTATCTAAACTCTGCATTTTTGAGTGGCTTCGAACGTATCGTTGCCTGTAAAACTTCCAGAGCAGCATTTTATCTTGAGATATTTTGTAGAAAATCAACACTTTATGAAGTGTCAGTGAAGTGTTATTACTGAAAGAGAAGCAGAACTTGTAAAGATGTTAACCAGTAGTGTGACTTTGAAGCCAAAGAATCCGAAGTACATCTGGAATTCATGTGGCTTTTGTACAGGTGTCTGTGTTTTGTGCACTCGGGTTTTGCAATATCTTTTAGATATTATGTTAATTCTAAATTTATAGATAGATCAAAGTAATTTCCAGCACTTTGCCTATCAAACAGCCTCCTGCATCTGGAGAGGTATTGTTTTCTTTGTTTATTATCAGGTTAAAAAAAAATTGCTCAATTTCCTGGTTACACAGATTTCTAAGTGAGTGTTTATCATCAGGTGTTGAGTGGATTGAATTTGGGAACTCTTAAGGCTAATAAATATAAATTAGTGGGTTTCTTAGGATGATGAGACTGAGAATTCTAATGCTGATTTGAGTAAGCATGATAAATGAAGCTAGGAATGTAGCTTTAGGCTAGAAAAGATGACAAGTCTTACATTTTTGAAAGCTGTGTAATTTGTAGCAGAGATTGATTTTTCTTTCATAAATGTGGCAGGTTTTCTTTTGTGTGGATTATTTGGCTTGCATTTGTACTTACTTGAGTTTTTTGTTCCCTTGATATCTTACTGTGAAGGCAAGCATTTTAATTTATATCTCCTGAAATTGTTCCCATCTTTTACATACTGCCTGCTCAGGAGTTAGCCTGTATTTCAAAAATAATTTCAATGTTAGTAGCATATCATATATGTGCACATAATGCTGTTAAGCAGCATGTTGAGCTGCAAACCAGAATTCGTTTCATAGATTGGTAGGAAGGTCTCTTTTAAGAGATATTCATGACCTCACAATTTAGTTTTCGTTTATATCTTGAAAAGAAAAGAGAAGTTAGTCTTAATGTTAAAGAAGGCATTGCAAATATTGTGGTTCTGAGATTTTTGTGTATTTTCTTTTATGTTTAAAACATTGTTTCAAAAAGATAGCCCTACTGATAGGTTTTAAAAATAATCTCAGGTAATCTTATAAGGAATTGTTTCACTGTACCTTATTTTTTTAATGAGTAGCATAATACAGAGATTTCTTTAATAGTATTTTAAGCAAACTCACAAGAAAAGCATAGCTCTTGTGCTTTTTGAGACTTGCCACATGCTATGGGTTACAGTACCTGTTTGTATTCCTCAGAAGGATAAGAAGATGTTGTACATGTGCATTGTTTTTTATCTTTAACTCATTTCAGCAGTTGTCCATGAAGCCTAGGTATTGCTCAGCCTGATGTGTAAATTTTGTTGTAGCAGGAACTTTGGTCCTTACAACTCTTAAAAGCAGAAACCAGCTGTCAGAGAACCCAAGCTGTCACAGGGAAGGCAGGTAAATTATTTAAGGAACATCTGAGTGACAAAACCAGACGTGTGTCTTACTGTCTTTGAGTTCAGTAAGAACAATTTTTAAAATAGATTAGGCAAATTTATTTTGATGTGTCTGTATTGTAGCTCCTATTTATATCATCCTTTGGAGGATTCTTTGACGTGCAATCATGTAGTGTTTGAAATCTGATCAACTCCCGACACTACACGAGAGATGTGTTTTCTGGTGCCAGCCCAGTGTGCTTACTGACTTCATGTGGTTTGATTGCAAATGTGAACAGGCTTGGAGTGATTTTAGGAGATTTCAGAAATGGTGACCCAACCTTGCTTGTTGGGGACAGAGGTACAAAGGGGCTCCTGCTCATGACTGTGCTTGGGATGCCCTTGGCAGCACCCTGTGCTCTCTAACCAGGCTGTCACTGTGCCTGTGTTGGTGGCAGTTTCTGCTGACTTCAGCTCCGTTAAAGATAAGAATTTCTCTTTTCTTGACCTTTACAGTGGATCTAGTCCTGCCACTTCTGCTAGTAGCCAGTCTCACTTGAGATTAGAAGCATAACCATAGCAGTAATTTTTCGAGAGCTGTCTTGCAACTTTTTCTGTTTGATCCCTACCAAAAGTTATTTTATGGTTATTTCTATGAAGCTCTTGGATGCTATGTTCTTTCTCTAGAAATTTTATAGGAGACTTTTGGGGAAAAAACAGTTTGGTTTTTTGCTTTTTGGGTGTCATTTGCCTGAAATCAAACTGTTGTTCCCCAGTAGTATCCTCTGACTTGGGAGTTCTTATTTTTGAACCATCACCCTTTTTGATAAATTCCTTTTCTTTAGGAATCTTGTCTTACGCCTTAACTAGGGGGAAGGATTTTGTTCATGAATATTTAATTAAGAAAACTAGATTCAAGGGAAGTGGTTTCATTAGGTTAGCATAAATGCTAAAGAACTCTTTTGTATTGAAGATTCTGGCATATAAAGCTGCTAAAGTAGTTCACTGAAGCTGAAACAAAAAATACGTAAGTTAGTTTGAATTGAAGTGGAAGAAATATGCCCCCTCTTAAATTTAAATGGAAATATGCTGTGCAGTCGGTACTGATATTAGTGACTCCCCAGCTGTTGATGTTAAAAATAATTTTCCCAATTTCTGTCATATATATTTTAGTGTTAAGTGCTAGGTTTAACATTAAGTGCTGGGTTTTTTTAATCTCACTGATATTATGAACATTGAAAACATTTTGGATACTCTGTAAGGTACCGAGTAATACTATAAAAAAAAAGCCATGTTCAAAGATTAAGTAAACTTTTAAACTTAACTGCTTCTAGTGAATAAAATTATTGTAGAGAGATGTTACATGCTAGCCTGTCTGAATATGCAATCTGTTTTGATTTAAAGATCTTTCATGATTGGTATTTCCCTCTTAATCAAATACCTATTTTTCACATCTGTCATCTTTCACAATACTTCATTGTTCTGCTACAAACAAGCACTAAAAATGCATACTTTCAAAAAAGAAAAAATTAAAAAGGAGGCTGCCAGTATTATCATAGGATCATTTCCTGGGACTGACCAAGACAATGATACACTGCAGCATGTTTTTCCAGGGGCCTTTATACTTTGAATAAGCTGGTTCACTTAACTTCTAATTGAATTGTATTTTACCATTGCACTCAATGTACTACAAAATGTGAGTAGAATTTGGTAAATTAGGCTTTTAAAGCATGCTGTGGAAGAAAATCTACCTCTGTGTTTCGTTCAATGTGTGGTTGTTTCTCTGACCCAGCCCGAGTTCCCTTTCTGTAGGTATTTGCAGAAGTGAGGCATTGAGACAAAAGCTGGGCAGCTTCCTGCTGGTTCTGAAGAGTTCTTGCCCACCTGCCCTTCCTCTCATCCCTTCAGTAGCTTCAGTGACTCCTCCAGGTAGCATAAGAGCACCAAGAATAGACTGTGGAGGGTTGTGCAGTTTACAACCTTTCACACCCGTAATGTCTTCTGAATCTGGGCTGATAACAAGCTGAGAGAGAGTGGGAGAACTGGGGGATAGTGGAAGGAAAAACTGACAGTAGTAAACTTCCTAAGCATGAAAGTGGGTTTTGTTTCAATCATTAAAATGTCTTCTCACACGAGTACTTCCATGAGAGATGTAGAGGGAAGGAACACTGTAACTGAAGTTAAGCTTTGACAAGAACCAACTAGTATTAAGGTCCTGTTGCTTTTTCTTGCTCAGAGATGGCTGTTGTGTGGTTTCTTAGTGTGATTGGGACAGGTGTGCTGCAGCTATCTTGGATGTTGGGATTAAGGGGAATAAAAAGCTCTTCATGTGATGTTCTTGAAGGTAGTTTGGGTGGGTTTTTGTCTTTTGGTCTTCTCTGGTTGGTAAGGAAAAACAGAACGTAAGAAAATAACTTTCTCAGTGGCACACAAAAGTGGTGGCCATATAGAACATGGGTGGGTAAGTGACAATTTGTAGAAATTCAGCTTAATTTTGAGTTTGTTGCAATTTTATTTTCTGTTCTGAAGACTTTTGCAGTCAACTCTTTGTTATTTTACCTTTAAATCATAATTTTAAAAGATTTTGTCACCTTAAATTAGAGCAGTTTCAGTTAATGTTATGTTTTTCTGAAGTTTAAAAGGTCATTAAAAAAAAAATTGGGGATAGCTTCTATCTGGCTTTTACATGTTAATTACATTTTTCCAATTGTAAAATCAGGCATGTGTAAGTGTGAGTGTTCCACAGGAGGCAAACTCTTATCTGTACCTTCCAAAAAGATGTTGGATGATGTTAGATTTCGGTGGATTTAGAGCCTTATCTGGGGATTTTGAACCCTAATGACTACTCTTTTTAAAAGAGAAATACTGTTTGATTTTTCTTGTCCATAACTATTTGTTGAAGTATTTTACAGATTTATTTCCAGATGCCCACATAAGACTTGTTTCAAACAGTGAACTGAAACCTGACTTGCCTTTTAGAGAGTAGAGAGTTTAGTCAACTCTGTTTTTTAAGGAGTCAAGTAATTGCAAAATTTGTAAGGTTAAGATTAGGCAAGAATGCAAGAAAGAAACAGAAGTTTTTGTTAGACCATTTTGACCCTTAGAATAGATTAAAGTAGAAAATCTGAAGGTAGAGGTATGGCATGACTGTGAATTTGGTTTGAGCATAGTAACTCAATGGTGCATCCACCAGGTGCCTTGAATATGATAATTACATTTTTTTCATAGACAGGAGCCCATGGTTTTCTCATGGTAAGTGCAGTGATGCTTCTGGTGGGGACCCCACCCCATAGTGCACCACAAGGTGTGCACTGCATCAGGCTTAGACCAAATTCTGAGTATTCCTGGCCGTGCATGTGAAAAAGAGCACTGAGAAGTTTTGCTGAGGCAGTGGGTTTTGTTGGCATTGTCTGACATCTTCCAAATAGCTCTTACATTACAGACTGGAACCCAAGAGAAGTGGGTACATGATGGGCACAGAACACCAAGCCACTGAAACCTGAAACACATTAAATGCAGCAGCTTGGCAGAGCAAGCAGGATGAAGTTCTCAATTTATTTCATTTCCTGGCAATTTAGTATGCTCCATTACATAGTGCCTCCTTTAAGAGTTACAGTGCAAATGACACACAGGTTTTTATACCATTACTGAATGTTGAGAAAAAAATTCTAACGATATTTGGCACTGAGCCCCAAAATACATTCTTCAAACAATCTCTTCCAAATGGAAGCAAAATGTGTGCTGCAGACTCGTTCTGTAACTTCTGATACTGCCTCTGCAGCATGCCCAGGTTAGCAGCTGCTTACATGGATGTGGCTTGATCTTCCCCCCATGAATGATAGGGCAGGTCACTGGTTAAGGAGCTGCTACTAACAACAACTATGGTATCTTCACTGTATTAGTGGCAAAACATGGTTAGTGGTATTATTACTGGGTTCTGTAGTATTGAGATGTGAAACAACACCCCAGAGAGTGTGACGTGCCAACAGGTGCATGTTTCATCTTAGAAACATGACTAGTTTAGGGTTGCTGACCTTTCCATTAGTGTTTTCATTTCCACAGACATTTAAAATTTGGTTATAAGCATGGTGCTAAATGCCTTGTGAGGCATAAATCACATCCACATCCCAAATCACAGATGTATGTTCTGAAATGACTGTTACAGAGATAAAAACTGTTGTCTGGCCACAGTGCTGTAATTGTTAGCCATTCATTTACCAACATTACAGATAACAGGTATGGAAGATGAAAAAGATAGACTCTCAGCTGGTATCTTTTTTTTTTTTTTNGTATCTTTTTTTTTTTTTTTTTTAAATCTATCTCTAACATGCCTATTTTAATTTGGGTTAGGTTTCATAATTGTGTCTTGAAATTGTGTATCCCTTAAACACGGAGACATTCATTAGCAGTGATAATAAGCTAGAAAAAGAAGGAGGTATATTATCAGCATATTGAAAGAACTACAATTTGGAATGCTTCATTGGCTCTCTTAAGAGTTCTATATATGCACCAAAGAGAATGGAAAAATGATAGAACCCCACAGATCTTCATTTGCCAGTGCTCTTGGCTTTGTGAAGCAATCCCAGCACATGGTGTGGGGCAACTGTTGAACAAGAAAATAAAAGCACTTCAGAAGGAACTCTGGAGGGAGTTCTCTCTGGAGAAAAGAAACCCTGTTGCATATTTAGGTGATCTTCCCATTAGCTGAGCAGGAGTAGCTTGATTAACTGAAAATCTCATTTCAGTGTACTGTCTAAAGAAAATGACGTCTTTTGCTGGGATTGCCATGCAGCAAAGGAGATGCCTTTCTGCATGCATGTGGGGTGACACACATTGGTATTATAAGTAATCGTCTACAGATGGACTCTGTCAAGTCTGTGAGTTTTTGGGGTTTTTTTAATAGATATACTTTTTAATTACAAATCCACCATTAAAAAAAATCACTAGAGGAGTTATTTTTGCAGACTGTTCTAGAGGAAAAAAGTTCAGAGTGCTAGAATGGAATTCAGAAGTCACTGAGTTGAGTTCATACTTCGGGGTTTTTTTAAAGTTGCATTCCTAAATACAATTTTATAATTCAAATGATGAATGGATATACCTTTAAGATTTTTCACTGTAGTGGGTTAAAAGGAACTGCAGTTTTCAAATTTTCATGTGATTATAATGTGAAAAAATGAGAAGCTAATTTGGACCAAGTCCCCAAACTATTGATTATTGTGAGTCATGCAATTTATTTATTTGTACTATGGTTCTGATATTGATACTACTTTGGTGACTTGACATGCACAAAGAGATGCCTTGTTTAGTAATAAACATGAACAAAGGTGATGTGGTAATGCATGAAGATCAAGTTTCCAGGTGGCTAATTTTAGCTGATTTTAGTGCAGTTGATGTCAAGGTCATCTTGATTTCTTTAAGACCAGGTAGACAGTCAAGAACTTGTTATGTTCTCAAGGCAAACAGTACTTGGTTTGAGCATCATCCTGCAGGTGTGTACTGCTACCAGTAGGAGTGAAAGAATCACTCAAGGCATTGCAGATGTAAACCTTAGCTTTCTGTTGTTAGACTCACTAGGGTCATAATTTAGCTCTTCGTGGTAGCTAATCTAAGTGGTCAGTAGATCCACAAGTGAAAAACATTATTTCATTAAAGTACCTTGTATAATTCAATCACAAATGTGTGACTTTTTAAAATTTCAGAAAAAAGCATTGTCAGTTCTTAGAATATATCAAGAATGGGTGTGACTAAGCAGACATACTTAGTCTGAAAGGTTTGTGCACACACAGAATTGAAAGTAATGCTACTATATTGTGAATGGCCATTCCTGCTGTAGGAAAGGTGTTCTTATAGTGGAAGCCATGTTTTACTATTGGAACAGATAAGGCAGGATTTGGGAGGGTTTTCTTGGAGGTAGAAGTAGTCTCAGTGTTAAACTCACCTTCTCCTTTGGGCTTCCTTTGTAGTGATATGCAGAGGATGTGAAGGAATTATTTGTTGTTGTGGAGAAAATGAAAATGGGTTCAGGCTTTAGAGGAGAAAAACCCGATGTCTGTCAGTGTTGAGGATGGTGATTTGTCCTTGCTGGGGGAGGGACTGTTACGCCAGTGAAGGTCTTCAAATACATGTCCTATGCAACCACAACAAAGTGTTGGAGGAAATGCCTTTCTATGAAAAGCCTCCTCAGCTGTGTACTGCTGGCTATTGGAAAGATGCTGTCATGATTCTGCTTCTTGATAGTGCCTGGTACCTTGACTGTTTTTACATTAGTTTAACTATTAAATCATTCAGAGATGTGTAGGGTACCTTCTACTCCTGTGAGACGGCATGTCAAATTCCCTTGAACAGTGCCAAAAAGATGCTCCCCTGGCTGTGAATCAGGGCATGTGTGGGGAATTCTACAGCTGTTGTCTGATCTGTTCCCGAGCATTTTTCCGGGCTAGCTCTGCGGTGTGAGCACCACCAGGGCCCATACCTGCTGCTGCTAATGGCTTTTGCAGGCAGCAGCAGTAGTGTGAATTTGAGGTGATTCCTGCCAATTTCCCTGCTGCCCACAGGATTGCGTGGAGCAGCAGGGAACTGACAGGAGGCTTGTTCGCTGCACTCGGCTGCTGCTTGGCAAAGCCATTAGCAGCAGCAGATACCCTGGAGCTCCCTCTGTGCAGATTGAAGACAACATTGCATTGCTTTGCATTTCATTCATATTTGGATGAGTATCTTTGCAATTGTGAGAAGTACAAACCTATTTTTTCCAAAAAAAATCTTGAGTTTTTAAATATGTGGTGGCCTCAGGGTCTTCCTTTCCACTTTCTCCTATATGTTTGTCAGTTAAAAATTTCTTTCTTATTCTAGGTGGAATAGGTTTGTAAGCTGTCCGTGAGAGGATATATTCCTTTAGGATGTTTATCCGCGTTCTGCCTCACTGAGGGGGAGGGGTTTACCCTTTTTTTTGTAGATGCTGTGTAGCTTTTGAAATGGTTTTCAGTGTGCATCGTGATAACTGTTCAGTCATTTTATAGCTGTGCATATTTTTGAATCATGAAATTATTACCAGAATAAAAGATCTCTGCTGAATTAAATGGCTTTTGTTACTGAGTACACACAGATCCTGTCCTCTGTAGTGCAAGTGTGTTTCACGTTCTAATCTCAAAACACTTGTATTGCTTTCCAGTTTTGGTTTTTGTGACAATGGTGACTTTCTTGATGAAGGTTTCATTACAGATTTATTTAGCTTAGAATGGCTGGCTGGTGCCTTCCTGCATCTTCATGAATGTCATTTCCATATGGTTAGAAATGTTATAGCAAAATTAAAAAAAAACATGGTCTGGGATTTCTAACAAATAGCTTAATGTTTGTGCAGTGCAGGAGACAGAACTCGGAAGGGATAGTACAGAGCAAGACGCAGAGGGTGAGCCTGAGGAATTATAACATAGAGGAGCTTCGTCCAGCATACTCACAGTTCTACAGTAAGAGTGTAGTTAATGTTGTTGAGGAATAAACTGGGAAACAGCTTTGAGCTCTGATAAAACGTAGCACAGAAACTTTGTTTTAAATTAATAAAATGTCTAGGAAGAGACTGTAAAAGGATTCACAAAAAAGCCCCCACTTCTGTATTGCCTACTTAATTATTAAGCATTTTTTGTTTGTTTCTTAATGGCCCAGGAATGTTCAAGAACAGACCAATATAACAGTACTGGATTTAGTGGCATTTGGCTTAAAACTGAAGTCATACCAAGGGTACATTAGGAATATTTTTTTTTGTTTAGCTGATCTCCAAATGCAAAATAGTTGCTTATTTACCATTTTTACTAAGATATGAAATAATAACCCTAAATAATAAATCCCTGAAATTTACTATAGTTACTGTAAGCATAATGTAGAAACATCTTGGCTAGAGTTCTCAAAAGTAAAATTAAAATGTAGTAATTGTCCTTGTCATGTTGCTGCATATTTACAGAAATATCCTTGAACTTAAGTGGTATTATTAAGAAAATAATCCATTTAAAGTATTGGTACCACTAGCGTTCCCACTGGACAAGGAACTTAATTTTGAAATTAATCTTAAATAGAAGTGAAAGTATCT
The DNA here is from genome assembly GCA_013397055.1 of Pachycephala philippinensis. Taxonomy (NCBI): domain Eukaryota; kingdom Metazoa; phylum Chordata; class Aves; order Passeriformes; genus Pachycephala; species Pachycephala philippinensis. Next base: position 393,463 of record VWZT01016552.1, on the reverse strand, counting down.
CTTAGAGCAATGACAATCTCAAAATCCTTGCCATATTTTACATTTTCTATGAAAAAACATATATCCTGTAAAATAAAGGTATATGTATCTATTGAGCAAAACAGAAATCAAGTCCTAATCTTTCTTCATTCTTCTTGAGTGGGCTTTTGAGAATCCCAAGGGTATTGCTAGGATGGAGCTATGCTGTCAAAAGCTTCTTGTTTTCTTTTTCATAACCTTGCAAAAGCCCCAATCTTCTTTTTGGTTTTATTTGATATGTTCACAATACGTATTTTAAAACTTGTCTGATTTGTTTAAAATAGCACTTTAACCCAAGCTGGGAATGAAGAGGCGCTTACCAGAGAGCCGTGTCCCGAGGAGGTCTCCACCGCAGGGTCCCGCAGGTCTGGGCAGGGGCAGAGGGATAAAACCGAGGAGTTCTTCCATTTTCTGTAGGAAGCAGGGAAGCCTGTCAGCAAATGATTAGAGTCACTGTTGCCATCTTATAGTAATGAAGTAAACGCAAGAAAAATAGTAATTTTAAAAAATATAAAAAAATATATTGGAGAGCAAAATCTGTTTGTGAGGCCACAGGCTCGGCTTCGGCCGCTGTCCCCCCGTGCCCTCCCCCGGGGCTGGAGCCGCAGGGTTGCGGTGCAGCGAGGTCCAGGACGGAGCAGCGCCCGGTTCCCACGGTTTTCCACGGGAGCGAGCAGCGGCTGTGGGCGGCGCTGCGGGCGGGGAGCGGCAAGGGTTAAAGCCGATCCCCGCGGGGGTTAAACGCGGAGCCTAATGGAATAATGATGGGTAGCACCATCTGCTGGCCTAGTTCCGCGGGGAGCGGGTCTAACCAGCGCTAATATTGGCGCTGATGCCTTTTGATGCTTTGTGCGTTTCTTTCCGCGCTTTGTTGGGATCCGGCGGTCCGCGCACGGCGGGGCCGGGCCGGGCCGGGGGCGGCGGGTGCGCGCCGGGCAGGGCGCGGGGATGCTGCTGAAGCGAACGAGCGCTCGGGGAGGGCTCTGCGCGGCCCGGCTGCCGCTCGCTAAATAGGCCATTTAGCAATCTTCTCCCCATGCTTTTCTCCTGAGCACTGCCGGGGGTGCTGGAAAAGCGGAGGGCAAGTCTTTGTCTGACGCCAAAAATGTCTTCAGTGAAGAGGCCAAGAGGAAGGGTAAGTGAGAGCCTGAATGAGTGGGAGGAGGAGGGGTTCTTTGGGCTAAAAGGCTAATGGGATTGAATAACCTTTCTTATTACTGGCTGCTGCTGCGGGAGCTGCATCGCCATCTTGAGCTGTTCCCGAGCTGGGTCCGGCTGTTTGTTCCAGCCCCGGGGCTTTAAGGTGGCATCGGGAGCGGCCCCATCCCTGCCTCCCGCCCCCGCCGCCCATGAGGCACCTATAGAACATGTATCCCGGGAAGTGCACGGGGTTTGGCCAGAAAATGTGTTTGGAAATTCCTGGTGGCTTTTCTTCTTGCTCTAGGCAGAGGCGCATTTACGGGTGAGAACGTAACATAACTGTTATCTGCTGGGGTTTTGTGTTTGAATAGGAAATTCTTTCCATTCCTCAAAGGGGGAGGGGAGGAAAGCAAAAACATGTCTTCTGGCTGGCTGCAGGAGAGGCTCATCAGCCCCGTAAACAACTCTGCGTCCATGAAACGGGCATTAAAAACCCGAAAATAAAAAAACCAAGTTACGTCTTTTATCCGAGGCATGGAGTGTATGTTGATCTAAATAAAAGAAACGCTGCTTTCTGATCCGTTTATGGATATAGAGCTGTGTAATTTTAGTTTTGGTTTTATCTTTTGTCTGGTTTTTTGGTGTTGTTGGAGCATCTGTTGTGTTCATCACCGAGTTAGTCCTGTAGATCGTTCGTCTGCTGTAAGGTAACTGTGGTCCTGGTATCCTACCAAAGGCAGAACAGTGGTGCTGGTACCTTCAGGAGCTCCTCGCTTTTTCATATTTTACTGCCGGTGTTGGAGGTGTGTGTCAAACGTATGGGAATGCTGCAGAGGTTAAGGATTGCTTTCTTTAATTACAGAGGTGGAGAGAAGGCTGAGAGAATTTCAGAAGGATTTTTTCTACTGACTTTGAGTACTTGGATTGGTTGTTTAAAACCAACAGTTGATGTAGTTATTTTGAAACCCACGCCATTCTGTGGTATAAACTGAATTCCTCATTTTTTGTGTCCAAATAAGTCTCTGGCAGTTACATTTTTTAAAAATGCATATCCGTCTCAAAAATGTTTGTACTTTTTATTTATATTTTTAAAATAAGGGGATTTAATTGAGTTTTTGTTTCTTGCTACAGCCTCCTTCTTCTAAGAAAACTGATGGTTCAGGATCATATACTAAGTTGCAGAATACCCAGGTGAGGGCAATGTCTGAGAAGAAGCAGAAGAAAAAAACAGACTCGGAAAGTAAACAAGAGAAGGCAAATCGAATAATATCTGAAGCAATTGCAAAGGCAAAAGAGAGAGGAGAGAGAAACATTCCACGAGTAATGAGCCCTGAAAACTTCCCCAGTGTTTCAGCTGAAGGAAAAGAGGAAAAGAAGGGTAGAAAAGTTAAATCCAAACCAAAGGATAAGGAGAGCAAAAAGCCGAAAACTGGTTCCTCATCTAAAATTAAAGAGAAAACAAAAATTGGGTAAGTAGATTAAAACATTGTATTCTCTTCAGATTGTAAATCCTTGATTAAAATGGAAACTGCTTACTGATAATAAAATGTTCTCCTCCACTGCCTACACAAAATTCTTCCTGATTAAGTCCATGTGTGGACTCTCTCATTCAGGAACAAGAAAGCTCTGTTTTCTCTAGATAAAATTGCTGTAGGAGTGTCCTTTTGAAAGGAATTATTTTAAATTCGTATTCTAAAATATTCTGTACTCACTTTGAAGCATAGACCCAAGTATCTTTTATCTAGTGTTGTAGTCAGTTCTGACTCCAGACTAAATTTTTCTGGATTATAAATGCTGTGTTTATCCGTTTTGGCATGTAGCTTCAATACAGTGTGCTTGATAAACTGCACGGGGAGAAATTGGAAGTTTAATGAACTTGTAAGCAAGAGAATATTCTTATAGATATCATGTGTATCAAAAGTAAAGCATATATTGGAAAAATTAAATTGTAAGACCTTTGTAGTCTTCGGTCCTATCAGTTTAATCTGCCCTCTTAAAATTTTTGCAGACTCAGCTGGGTCAGGCTGGGTGGATACCTTGGGGTGAGGAGCTTTCGGGAGGCTTTAGGTGTTAGAACGCTCCAGGGGCTTCAGAAGCTGCCTCATCTGGGACTCCTGAGCTAACCTACGTTGCTTGTGTACGCTTAAAGGAAAGTGTGAGATTTCCAGTGTTAATTAAGTACGTCAGTCAGAACTTGAAATGGAAATCCTAGCTACAGTCTGATTTTTATTTTTTTTAGATCCATGCTCTTTTTGTGGTAGCAAAAATATTAATTGGCATATCTCTCAAATTTAAATGTCTCATATACATATGTATATTTTCATGCATGGAGCAGAAATGAATGTTCTTTTAATCGGCCTATTTCTCTGCATTTTCTTTTTTTTCTTCTAGAGATCCGTGCTTTTCTTACATGTTTGAAGTGAACAATTTTGAGTAGTTATCCTATAGTATGAACGTTACTGCTCTGTACTCAACTTCATTCTTAACATGAATTTTCATGGTGTTAATTTCTTTCTCTACTGTTTATGGGTTGGCATATGATGCTGCTTGTAAGTGCACTGAGTAGTGCTTCATTTTTTTTCTCCATCTAGTTTAAGGGGGGATTTTGGATATGTGCTTCCAAAGTTGATTGCACTTTCATGTTTTGAATTTACTCATGTTCTATAACAAACATTTTGTGGGTCTACCTGATCAGAAAACTTACACACTGTTGTTTAGGTAGTGTCAGTTTCATGAAGCTTTGTGGTTTGTCCTTAGTGTGCTTTGTATTCATTCTTTTGGATAATTGACAAAACCTGGCAAAATATCGTCCTTATGATATACTACATAGTTGCCGTAATATTCTCACTGTTTTTAAATGAACAAAAAAAAGAGGGAAGTAAACTGTTACCTACAATTTACGATTCTGCACTCAGTTTTGTCTTGGTGAAATGCTTTGCTGTGCACACTTAAGATCAGTTTTCAGGATTTCATCAGACGGCGTCAGTTGAGAATGAGACATTTCTCAAACTGTGTTTTTAACCATGGTGTTTGTGTTTGATGCAAAGTACATGCAAGCTGCTAGTGGAGCTCCCATTTAATTATGGTCAACGTTTCATAATTTTGCGTTGAGCTGTGAAGGTTTGCCTCCCCATTATTTACCAGTTTAATCAGCTAATGCCCCAGTAGCACTCTGCTAACTTAATCATGCTGCCAGGTATTGCTTTAATTACGTGGGATACATAACTAAAGATGCAGCAGTCAGGTCCTGGTAAGGAGCTGTGAAGAGTCTTCTAGAACCACATATTACAGATTTGTGTTCATATGCACAGAATTCTGTTTTATTTATATGGACAGCAGCAAATCAAATGCTTTGAGACATCCAGATACTTCATTTTTGTATCCAAACAGATTCATGTGTTGTGTTGAATTAGCACTATTGTATATTATTGATATAAATACATAAAATAATAACTGTTTAGCGAAGAATATACCAGTGATTTTGCAGAGCAGTAATTGCAGTAAGGCCTTGATTTTTTAAAAGAATAATCTTACCAAACTGCTTTCTATGCAAATATAACTGCTGATATTATAGCAGAATGGTTGCTATTGAATCACTATACTTGTCTTTTCAACCATGGTTAAAAAAACTGTATGATTAATAAAATTTGTTTTATTCAGAGAAAACCAGAATTAAATAATAAGGAGTTTAGAAGGCTAAACAGCTCTTGTAGAGTTTTCGTCCTGTCTTCCTTTCTTAAGAAGATATTTCTTAATGAATCTAAGCATGTCCTTGGAATTTTTGTTAAGTCAAAATAGGATTGGGTTTTTAAGTGTGTGGGTTGCTCCATTGATTTTCTCGTTACCTTAAAATAAACTTTGACTGAATCTTGGGAGAAAATTTTACTATGCTAAAATAATACCTGTAAAAGACAAGTGCTTTATTGGGCAGGAAGGGGAAGGGAAGATCTCAGTTCAATGAAAATGGATGTTTTCCTTGGAAAGAATGATTTTTGAGATCTGTTTAAAAGGGGATGAAAAAATTAAAATTCTTTTTCAATCAATAATGAGAAAACCTTTATGGTATAAATATATATACATATTTGTATATATGGCAGTCCTTGCATTTAATCAGAAAACAAAACCTGAAGTCCCCTCATGTTTTAAAAAGATAAGTAAACATTTTCCAACTGTTAGAAGCTATTATGAACTAGTTTTTCTGCAAGCAGTGTAGTCGTGAGCGAAACCTTAGAGCCAGTAAAGGTTTACAATTAAAAAAAAAATCAATGTACCTTTTTAATCATAGTGGAGAATTTGTTTGCGTGCATCTGCTGCTCCATTTTAGGAGTTCTACTGTGATGTGTCCATCCAAGATGAATACATTTCTTTTCACTCAGGGTTTTCTGTAGCAAACTCATTTAACTTGCAGGAACTGTTAAATCTCTTGGTTCAGTTCGGATTTGGAGTGTCAGAGCAGTGCAGGAGGTGCTGCAGGGTTGTGTGTGCTTGAGAAGATCTGAAGTCATGTGTATGTTTTGGGTGACTCCTGTTTCATTTTTGCAGGCTGACAGTATCTGAAACAATAACAAATATGTTGATNTTTTTTTTTTTTTTGAGACATATTTGAGAAATAGTTTTAATCTGGTCTTTCACATCTGTGCTTGCAGCAAACCCAGCCTGTTCAGTACAAGCACAGTTGTACCCTCTGTAGCCCAACACTCAAACAGCAAACTCTTATTTAGATTGTGATCATAGACTTTGACCACTTCCCAGGCTTTTGTCTGCATAGCAAGTTCTGTGTTGCTCTTGAGGAGGATTTTCAGAGTTACAGTTGAACTGTAAATGCTGATTCTGTAGAGCTTGAACACTAATTGCTGAACATACCTTGATAAAATTGCCTGGTAGCCGTCCGTAAAAAAATAAAAAAGTGTGGTTTTAATTGTAATACAGCACAGCTTTTACTGAAATTGAGTAGCCCTCATCTGGGATCAAGATGAGTTTTAACTACTGTGTCTGGATTTAGGGGGCAGGATGATTTTTCTGTTCTTTGCTGCTCAAACACAATCAGTTTGTGTTTGGTGGCTTCATGTTAACTGTTTATATTTTCCTTAGTGATCCTCTGAGATCTACATGTACAGGAAAAAAATATAGCATGATTCATTCCAATTTATCATTGCTAGTTAAAAATTGCTAGCAGTTACTTTCTAGGCAGACTGTACTTTCTTCCTAAAGCTGAGGGTTAAGGTTTTATTTCTTTGAGCTGTGAAGTCTGAGAAATAATGCTTATTAATTTTAGTCAAGTCTATTAGAACTGGATTCAGTGGTTAGTAAAGTTTCTGTGCCATAAGTATGGGTGAAGATAAATGACTAAATTATATTATTACCAAGAACATTGTAAGGGTATGACAGAAATTATTAGAAGAATATATGTAGAACATATCTAGTACTACCAAATTAAGTTAACCAGTTTCCTTTATGCATTGATTACCGATTAAGTTAATTCTTCAAAATTTGCTTTACAATTTCTCTGCAGACTGCAGAACCACTTTTCATATCCTGGCTATTTACCAAGGTGTGTTGACATTTAGGAATTTATTTAAACCCTTTCATATTTTTGCGTAGAACTTGTATCCGTTTATAAGCTTTTTCTAATTGATTCTACTTCTTCCATGTAAGGTGATGCATATTTAAGCTAAAAAGTCTACTTCTTGCCATTTGATGTGAAGAATTACGAATTTGTGAACATTCTCTTGTTCAAAAAAGTAGATTGGCATTTAGGTTTTATAGCTCTCAATGTACTCCCACCTACTCAAACATAAAATTAAATATCACAGCCCTGATGAAAAGCAACAGCTCTGCACTGATGATGTAAAGGACAATATCAGTAGAATACATTTAGGTAATTTTTTTTAATCACTGCGTAATTTAAGTAAATAAATCCCCAAAATTCTAAGATCCCAATTTACAAATGTTTGAGTCAGAGTGGTAGTCCTTCAGTTCAAAACTGCTACCAGAAATGGCTGTATTATTTCTTGTGCTAAAAGAGCACTGGTGGATTTTGTTCATTAATCTTTGAATTATGTAGCAATGAATCCAGCAAGTGGGATATGATCCTGTGCACTGCTCGAATGAGTAACTGTCCTTGTTGCCTTGAACCTTGAAGTAGGTCTCACAAATGCTGTTTACAAGCAGTTTTAGGACCCGAGACCCTGACAGATAATCTTTGCTTGTTCATCTGATATGTTAAGATGGTTTGAAACCCTTATAAACTGAGGGAGAAGCTCAGTGAACATGGGGAGGGGGTGGAGGGGAGGTGGTTCACCTGTTACACTGATGCTGTATTGAGTGTAAATACCTACAACTTTAACTGCCTGGGAGGCAAATGCTGGTGCCCAGGTCTGTGGTCAGAAAGAAGGGTGCTCACTGAATCTTTGAGTTCTGTTAGATCATTTAAGGTCATTACCTTGTGTCATGATTAAAATGGCACATAAATTCCAGATTGGATCATCCTTCTGGGATGTCATTGCCTGCTCTGAGCTGTGAGTCTGGTGAAGTTTTCTCTGCTCCCAGGCTGTAGTTAGGATGCATAAGTTGGGTCTATATGGCATCGTCTAATGTTTCTAAAAACATTTGATTGTTATTTTGCACTATTGTTTCAATATTGTATGAGCTTGAAATGACTGATAGTTACAGAAAGAATATTAGGAATGTTTAAAATTCTGTATACAGTCCAGAAGTTATTAATTTGAAATACAACTATGGAAGGAGACTGGCTAATATTAGTGTGTTAGTATTATTTATTAAACATATGCTAAAAGGGTAAGAGAAACTGGTTTCATATCAGCAAATTAATTCTCATTCAAGAGGATACAGTATCTTGTCAAAGAAACTTCTACTTTATATTTTTAGCTAAGTTTCTAGTGATAAAGCCTTTTTCTTTCTATCCTCTTTAATAATTCCGCTTTCACTATTTGGAAGGCTTTGAAAAGTGTTTATCACTTTAAAGCTGTTCAGAGTACTGACAGTGTTTCCATCACATTCTCTGCTATCAAACAGAAGGGGAATGGAGCACATTCTTGCTGGTTTTCATTTATAAGAAAGAAGTTGCAATGCTCCTCAAATAGTGGTTCTTGGTAGCTCTAAACCATGGTAGGAGTCTTATGCTAAGGATCAGAAGTAATATTGGCTCATGAGAAATCTTCTTTCTAAACTTCTTTTTGTGGTGTAAGTTTCTCAACATCTTTGTAGTTACAAAAAAAGAAAATATGTATTGAAGAAATCTACAATATCTAATTGTTGAAATATTTCTAGATGTTATGTAAAGATAAATCTAAATTTAAAAAGGCAAGAGAAAGTGAAATTGGAGTGGAGTCTGGTGGTATTATTTATTCCATGTCTACAGTGTGCTGTTAACTTTTCATAGAAACAGAATAGATAGTTTCTGTTCAGAACAGTTTGTTTCAGGGTGGAAAAAGGGATTTTAGCCAAGGATCTTTATGCTTTCATGCAGAAATTTATAAACTGGCAAGAGAACTTGTTCTCTCAATGAAAATTTTTCACAGAATTGATCCAGTTTACAAGCTTCAGAAAATCATTGTTTTCACATAGCAGAGTTTTTTTAGACGTTTTTGGCCAAAATATGAGCAGATTGCATTTTTACTGATAGAAATGTATGACTTTAGCACCATACTGTTGTTCATCAACTTTTGATAGCAAGGAGCATTGTGATTCTGGGCACTGGATCAGAAAGAAGTGAAACTGCATTTATTCCTCTCGTTGGCACCATATCCATATAGAGGAGGAAACATTCTGATCTGCAGAGATGTTCAGAAAATTTCAGGGAGATGCTTGTGAAGTACTGGGCATAGGGGATGCAAGCTCAAAGCAAGAGACAGAAGCTGACAGAAATGGAATATTGTGTGTAGGACTGCACGGGCAGAGCAAGAGGTGAACCCAGGGAGGGACTAAAACTAAGGAAAGGAGAGGAAAAAATATGCAAGGAAAGATGTAGCTAGAGCAGTCTCATCACAGAATATCCCCATATTCTAAAACAGAAGGTCCTTAAAATCCTCAACAATTCAATGGATACCACTGGAACCCACAGCAAACCCCATATCCCTCAATACTGTGCTGTTTGAATACTAAAGGACCATTGAGCCTAAAATAGTAAACAGTAGTGCATGAAGTGAGGATAGGCTGTGGTTGCACAGATACAATTACTTAACATAGCAACATTCATTTATGGATTGTTTTAATCTACCATTTCATAAAAGAGGATCAAAATTTGGAATAGACTGCCCAGGTACCTACCAGCTGTCAGCCTTGGAGATAAGTGGAACTTAAGTGGGCTGAGCAACGTTAAAGAACTCTGAAGCTGGCTTTGAGTAGGGACCACAGGTCTTCCACAGACCACTTCTAGCTTGACTTCCATCTTAACACTTCCTCGATTAAAGAACATTCAGTTATCCTTTTCCTTCGAAAGAATTTAAGAGCAGGGAAAACATATATTGATACTTCCTACCATTTTTCCAAACCCAAAAGATACAAACCAGGAACCTGGTGGGGTGGATATTTTTCCATGAATGATCTTCCAGGAAATTCTCACTCTTAAGTTTACCAGGTTTCCCTTCAAATCCATGTTAAATTTTACCATCCAGAATTCCATTTAACAACAATTTCAAAAGATCAATCACAGCGTGCCTCGTCTGCATCATTTTGGAATATATTAGCTGATTTGACATATTAGTGACAAGTGCTAATGTAACACTTAAATTTTATGAAACAAAGTGAGATAAAAATGGAAAAAGTGATTATCCAAGTCCGTCACTAGAAAGTGTCATATTGGACAAATACCCGAGAATACAAGTCTTAAAATAAAGAACAAAAAAAGAAAGATGATGCCTAATCAGAGCTTGAAAAGTGAGGGGGAAAAAAATGCTGCAACTAACCTTGAAGTCAGTAGAGAAACCAGTGTGTTCCTTGCTGAAATTATTTCCTGTGATTATGAAACATGTTTTCTAAGTAATAATTAAACTGAGAACACCTAATGAAAAGCCAAGGACCAGAATTTACTTGTGAACAAGCAGGTCTGTGGTTATGCTGACTGCAGCTTCATTTCCACCTGCATCTATCAGTGCTGTTCACTTTGTGCTGGAAGTTAAAAAAATATGGGAGTGGAAAATCTTTTGTGGTTTTGGGGTTTTTTAGCCTTTCCACTGAACATGCATAGTGACTAAATATTGAAAAGCAATGAAAATGTTCATTGCTTCTGAAGATACACCTGGAATCTTTTGTAAGCCATGTTGCTTAAACTTCCCATGGTGTTTTGGTAATTTAGGTGCTTATTTTCCATGTGAGCTATTAGTCTGGACATAGTAAATATGTGTGTGTTCTCTTGTTTGAACACTTGCAGAGAGAAGCAAATGAGATATAAGTGTACATTCTCACCAGTAGTATTCTCATCAGGTGACCAATATATTTAATGTTATTTTGCTGTAAAATAACTTGTATTGTCTGTATAGAGACTAAAATCTTGTGCTTAATTTGTTTGTAACGTGGCAGAAGCAGCTTGTATGCTGGAACACTTTCCTCATTTTGTGTTACAGGTCTGATCAGAAGAGACTATATAAAATATATATTTTAGGATAGCTCTCTAGTTAGGATTTTCTTGGACAGTTTGTCATTATTCTACAGTTATGCCAATGTAAACATATTTAAAGAAGTGTATTTGGCACATGTCAAATATGGAAAAATATTTTACACCCTTTAGTTAGAAACAAAACTGATGAATTGGTATGATTTACAGTGTAATCTTTAAATCCAAACAAAGAAATAGTTGGTGCTTTTTCATTAGAGTTTAACTAATTTATTCAGCACAGTGGTGGTTCTTAACATATTCTGATAGGTTCTAAAGTTACTTAGAGATAAAACTACTGGATTTTGGATATAGCTTTGCTTTTTTTTTTTTTAAGGGCAAAAAGGATTTGTTCAATTCCCTTATTTTTATCATTGAATGACTTGTTTAAGCATAAAAGTTTTGCATGTCAGACAGGTTTGAGTGATTTTTAGGTTGTTCTCCACAGCTAATTTTTTTGAGTAAAAATAAGGGAAGATACATTTTACAATGGTAAATTGTTTATGATAAATCAATTACTGTTTTCATCTGCAGATAGTATCTCTGTTAACTTTGTGTAGTTTACCATTGTCAGTTAGTTTAAATGTTAGATTTTGTATTTCTATTTTTCATGTAAAGATTTAGAATGTGTGTGATAATTAGGAATTTGTGATAGCAAGGTAATGGTAGAGAAGCTCACTAACACTAGTGAACAATACTGTCTGCTGTAAGGTGTTTGAGACCTGTTACTCATTTTTCAGACAGTGGTGCTATCTTGAGTTGTATACTGAGAATATGGGAATTGCTAGTGCTGTGATCCTGAAGTTACACACACTGGTGTGCAGCATTCACTCAGGTGCTGGGGTTTTTGTTTCTGACAGAAAGCTGATCATCACACTGGGCAAAAAGCAGAAAAGGAAAAATGAATCTTCAGATGAATTATCTGATGCTAAGCAGACTCCACAGAGGCCACTGAAAGATGAAGACTCACAGGTAAGTAGTCAGGATTCTTCCTTTATAAATTTCTGTGTGTTATTTCTACAGATCTTTTTTCCCCTCTCTCCAGAAAGTTGCATTTCCTTTGACACAGTGACAGTTACTCTCACACTTCTGTGTATCTCATAGGTAGAACCTTTCATCATCAACCACTTCCTTCAGTTGAAAATCAGAAAATCCTACAGGGTAGAATCCCTTTTCCATAACAGGACATCAATGCCCTGCTTGTATCTGTTTAATTTCAGTACAGAAGCCCACAGGTTTGAGACTCTAAGTACTTACACTGAGCTGGCAGTTAGACCTGATCCTTAGTTTGGCTGAGTGTGAAAACAGAGATTGCCTAATAGAAGGGACATTTTATCAGTGAAGCTGGCTCTTTGAGACCTTTTAAAAGGGTTTTTTCAAGCTTTAATGTGTTTTTTCCTGAGCTCTGCTTCTGTAGAAACAGAAAAACCAGATTTCTTACAGTGTTGGATCTGAAGGCAGCAAGGATCAATATGCTGATAGGCTCTAGTTGCTTGTGGCATGCTTCAGAAGTGCCAGATGAAGAATTGAAGTGGTCGAGTCATTCCCTTGAGGAATAGCTCTCTTGTAACTTTCTGTATTTTTGTCATAGATTGCCCAGGAATAATAGTAACACAGCTAATTATTTCTTAAGCTTGTGCACAAAGAAGCATAAACTGTTGATAAGAGATTATATTCTATTTGTGTATGTATTAGTAACAGAATTATAACTTCTTGCTTTAGGGCAATCTCCAGTAAAGTAAGGTTATGTGCTGGAAATGCACAGGTTTTTATCCTGTGGCAATTTCATCCACAAAGGCAAAATCAGTATTCAAAATAAGGTGCTGTTGAGTAGAAATTAATTGCATTAGTTGATGATAGTTGTCAAAAAACAATTATGAGGTACTGAATTGCCCTCTGGTGTTTCCCAGATAATAATGCTGGAGGGGAAGAGGGATCAGAAGCCATTTCCCAGAATGACTTCTCATTAACTGAAGTGATAGCTTGTCTTATGTAAAGGTTACCTGGAAGGAACTGTAACCTCTCAGTAGTGTTCTGTTATCAGATAGACATAAATTTATAGGCAAACAAATGTAATATAAAAGACTGAAGATCAGTTCTTTTCCAGGGCATATCATGAAATCACCTGCTCATGGTGTGAAGGGAAGAGAGGGTAGAGATAATAAGGGGTGGTGTGAGAGAGAAGTAACTTTTACTGCAGAATGTCACAGCATTGCCCTGCTCTCTTTTGAAGGAACTGGGGAGAAGCAGGAAAGACATAAATTGCTTTACTTCATAAATTCATTTTCTCTTTAGTTTTCAGACATGTTCATGATTTTATTTTCAGAGCTATTTCTAATTTCTGTTGCAAATAGCTGTTTTGAAGCTCTGGGGGGTAATTTTAGGCCTTTTTTTCCCCCTAATTCATTTTGTATGCTTAGTTTCACATTAAGGGTCTTCCTCAAATAGACCGGATTTTTTATTATTATTATTATTTTTAATGTGTGGTGCTACTTTATTTTATGTCTTAGAGCCATTTGTTTATGGCCATAGTTCTCAGCTCAGGGAACTACAAGTTTTTTTTCTAAACAGATCAGATTATGTATTAATGTGTTGGAGAACATATGTTGATGTTTTGCTAATCACTTCATACTTTAAGAAAAGACATAGTGAGAAGAATTGAAAATGCCAGTTACATAATTCTGCATTGCTCATATTACCTGGCTTTTTTTTTTCTTTTTCGAACCTACTTCTGTCAGCAAACTATTATTGATTTAACTATAATGTGACATTAGTGTGTCTTTAAATTAGAAATTCCTTTTGGTGCTAACACCCAACCCCGCACACACTTTATGGAAGAACAGCTGATGTACATAACTGTGCAAAGCTCCTGAAGTAGTTTCGTTTTTGCAGCTTCTCCAGAGGAATGTCATGGCCATTCTTTGCCTTGTACCATATACATAGGTTACTGCTCTGTGCTTGTAACGTAGTTAAAGTACAGCTACTTCTTTTACCAGAGACCAGCCAGACCAAGGGCTGAATTAACAGTCAGGAAGAAAAGTTCCTGTGCTGCAATCTTACTGTTACTTAATATCTGCTCTGCAGAAGCCAGTGTGGTCACAGGATTTTGGGTTTTGTCCTGTTCACAACTTGTTCTCCCAATTGAGTACTGCAGTGTAATATAACATTGCGACCTGCAATGGATTTTCCTGCACAAAAATAACCTTTACTGTGTAGCTCAATGTAATAAATTTGTTTTGCAGAGACTGTTTTGTTTTGCTGTTTTTATTTTTGTGATGATTAGTTCTCTAAAGCAGATTATAGTGTTTTCAGATGTTAGCTGACTAGTTTGATACTGCTATTTTTATCCAGTGAATCCAATTTGCAAATTAATCTTACGATTAAATAGGCAGTGTCTCATATATTGGTACTGAGGGGTTGGAAAAGTTATGCAATATCCTAATAATCTTAAGTATTTGAAACTGTGAGCGAGAAGGAATTATTTTCTTTGACTGAACATTATTTCTTCAGCTGGAATTTGTTGTCCCCAGATTCTTGCAGAAACCAGAATGAAAGGTTAGAGAGAGAAACTGCAAAGTAAGCCAAATAATGCTGCGAAACAAGCCGTGATCAAGGTGGAGGAGAAAATCCAGACATTAACAACGGAACAGACTTTATTAGCCATCATGTCAGACTTCATCAGCAATCTGACCAATATGATCTAGGGAAATTTTCATAATTTTTTGTGTAGCACCGTTGTTCAGTAGAGACACCTCAGCGTATTTTATATCTTTCGCTCTGATTCTGGAGTTGGACGGTAACACTCTGCTGTTACACTGCATTAGGAAATCGCTGTTGAAATACTGATGCTCGTGGGAGATCTGTTAAATACCAGCTTTGCTCCCATACCCTGGAAAGACTGTTTCATGTTTGCTTTTGAACCCTAAAAATAAAAGTATTGTATGCTTACATGAAAGAGAAAGTAACTATTTAATTAACTGAACATAAATGAATCACAGAGGTACATAATTTCACGTTTTTTATCAAATGTTGGCCTTTGGTTTTAGGTACAGCTGAAGTATTGCTTAGAGTGTTCCAGAACATGCAGCTCATGTTAGGGGGAAATTTGGGTAAAACCTCTATCTCTTTTCTTTCTCCTGCATGGCAGAAGAGAAGATCAAATCGTCAAGTTAAAAGGAAAAAATACGATGAAGAAGGAGAAGGGAAACAGTCAGAAGAAGAAGCAGCTAAAGTTTCTGTAAAAATCAAAAAGAATGTTGCCCCTTTACCTGCTGAACAGCCTTTACAATTATTTGTGGTAAGTAAAAATTGGCTTGGTCTGTGGGAACTTTCTATTTGTCTCAAGTAGTTCAGTGAATAAAGCTCCTAACTTGGAATACGTTGGTTTTTTCTAAGCCACAGTTTAGTGTGACATTTTGCTAAGATCTTGAAAACTGAAAGAAATTACTANTTTTTTTTTTTTTTTTTTTTTTTTTTTTTTTTTGTGTTGCAAGCATTTGTTGGCTTAAGTGAAGTTAAGAATAAGGATAAGACTAAGGATGGGTATATCTCAAATAATTTTTTATGTGGCATAGGCGTATGAAAAAGCTCTGTTCTAATGTTACCATGACTTAGAGAAGCATCAAATTGTTTGGGGGATCTCTGCTTAGTGAGATATTTAAAAAGGACACTCCTCCTCTCCCCACAACCTGTTCAGGTTTACACTTCACTGTTTAGCTTGGTAGACTCAGACTTGAGTTTGAGCCATTTGAGGTAAACAGAGTGGCAGGGAAGAAACAGGAGAAAAGTGTTTATGAGATGCTTGAAAGAGTGCCAGAAGTTGTGAGGGAAGGAGAACGATGGCAGAATTGGGAACAAATCAGATAAGAGGGAAGGTGACTGACTATTGCAAGCAACTTTTACAGATGATCTCTTTATCTCTGGAACCACAGCCCCAGTTGTGGCAGAGCCATGTAATCCAATCTGTGTCTCATCTAAGCCCTGCTGGAATTCCCAGCCACAGCCTTCTCTCTCTGATTCCACAGCGTGTTTGTTACCTGGGTGCAGAGTAGATGAATCAGACTCAGTTTGTCACATGCCAGGTTTCTTTCCTCTTTTTTCACCTGCCTGTCAGAGTTCTTCTCCAGTTGTGTATAACTCAATTCTGGGTATGTCCAGTGCATCAGTTTGACTCAGCAGGGCATTCACAGTGGCTGGAAAGCATCAGGATCCCCAGTGCTTGCCCTGAGTGTGTTTGGCAGGTGAGCACTGCAGCTGCTGCTGTGTGGAAGTGCCAGACTTGCTGTACTTTGCATGGACTCCTTTCTGGGTAGAGACCTGCATTTTGAATTTTACTCCCAGCCTGTTAGCAAATGCTACTGGTAGAGGTTAAATTTACCTTTATTGCTCATCTTCTGACAGGCCACTTGTGGTTGAAGGTTTTAAGCCTGAGAGAGAGGGCGTTTACTGCAGTTTTATAATATCATTGTTTTCCTGTGTTTATAGGAAAATCCAAGTGAAGAAGATGCAGCAATTGTAGACAAAATCTTATCCTCCAGGGTAATAAAGAGAGAAGTAAGTGATCGTCATGGAATAAAATCGTTTATTTGAAAAAGGGGTTTGCATCTATCATTTTTACATTTCCCTTGAATTTCCTTTCCTAGATATCTGCTGGGATGACAGTAGACACGGAAGAGTTTTTTGTGAAATACAAGAACTAGTAAGTATTAAAAAGTTGTTTCATTGGATGCGTTGACTGCACTGTTAAATATCATATTTATATACTCAAGTTTTGTATTGTTTGAAGGTTATTTTGTCACCTACTGAGATTTTTCTTTACCAATTTAATCTTTAAATTTCTAAGAGTCTGCAATATATTGATAGTAATAATTCTAAAACTATCAGCATTGTGAAACCAGCACTGTCAAGTAAGCTGGCAGCCTTTATTTGCCAAAGAAGAGAATTTTTTAGAGAAGATATTTATTAAATGAGAAGATATATTTATTAAATTCAGCAGGGACTACATGCCTGAGGCAAATTTTAATTTCATGAATTTAAATCAGAGGTGTTTTGTGAACCTAGATTAGATTTACAGTGTCATGCATTTAGGACATACTGATGTAGCAGTTGGTCTTACTGTTTCAAAAAGAAAAAAAATTGTGATAGAAGTGATTTTACATCAAAAGCAGGAAATAAAAAAAAGACTGAAGAAAAAAAGTTTTCCCATATTTTATTTTAAATTTTGTGTCTATTTTCGTGTCACTACTGAATTCTTGATGCTGAAAATCCAAGCACATTTTAAGTTTTACATATGTGAATAATTTAATCAGATTTTTGCTAATAAATGTAATCTTTTTTTGAGACTCTGATTCCACATCTTTTGGAGAACATTTACCTCATGTTTTTTTGAAAGGATAAAGTCTGTCCTTTCATCTGAGAATGAGTAATCCCCAGCTGTACTTTTATTTCTAGCATATCTTTCGAAAGCTTAAAAAATGATGAAAATATACTAAAAAAGGGGTGTGAGGAAGAAATATGTGTACTTCTGTAATGTCATTTCAGAAAGGCTCTCCTGGGGGGATCAGTCAGATGCTGTAGGTACTGGTGCTGATGGTTCCTCCTCCTTTCACTCAGAGCTTCTCTCCCAGCCCCAGCCAGTGACAGGTTCCTCTCTGCCACGGGCTCTGCTGCTCCTCGCTGAGCTTTCCGTGGGCTGAGTTCTGATCCAGCAGTGCCTATGGAGAGATGCTCACAGGAGCTACATGGGGAAACCAGATCCAATAGATTAAGGAATTTATATCTCTGGGTACTTCCTGATAGAGGTGTCCGATTTTAAACTTGACTTGTTTAAGCTCACTTGAAATAAGCTTGTTTGTCTTCTTAGGGCACATGAAAGAAATTTGTGAATCTATAGAGTTCTGTAGATTCCAGCTCAAAAACGCTGCCTTGACTTGGTGCTGCAAGATGATTATTTGGAGGAATAAATCTTTGATCTTTATGGTGGATTCTGTTATTTTAATGGTATATTAAAAATAGATAGTAAGCTTTTGCTTTCACCAATGTGTTAATGTCAATCTCTGTGATTTTAGCTCGTATCTCCACTGTGAGTGGGCCACAGAACAACAGCTTTTAAAAGATAAAAGAATCCAGCAGAAAATAAAACGATTCAAAGTAAGGAAGGCACAAAGAGCTCACTTTTTTGCAGATGTGAGTATGAAATATAAATAAAATAAGCTTTTTTTTCCTTGTAAAATTGTGATTAGCAGTTTGCTTTTATATAAAAGAGCTGATCGTTAGGAAGTAAAAATGAGCCATTGGTGTTGGTTGCAGCGGGGGCGTGGGTTATTTAACGTAATTTTAAGAGCAAGTCTTCTAGAGTCGCTGAACTAATCTGACTTACATAGTTTAAAAGTGGAATTGGTTGAGTAACTACTTCGAAGTAATAAGGAGGGAAGAATTACATCAGTATGGCTAGTTTCTCTCGGACTTCCACAAGACAGCACTTCATGCCACAAGGAATGGATCTAGTGTCAAATCTCTCTTCAGTGAGTGCTGCCAAAGAGAACCAAGGTGATGTGTGCAGGGGGCTGGTGTAGAATTTGAGGTCTGTGCAAAAGCCTCAATAATTTCCCACTGCAAAATTCATTTTACGTATAATGAGACCAAGTCTTAGCAAATGCCAACTATTTTTGCCTCTCTACTGACTTTATTAATCTTTCTCTGCAGATGGAAGAGGAACCTTTTAATCCTGACTATGTTGAAGTAGACCGGGTATTAGAAGTGTCTCTTTGTGAAGATAAAGACACTGGTGAGGTAAATATGTCTTACAGCAAGTCAGGAAGATACACCTCCAAGTAGTGTTTAGCAATTGTAATTTTATCAGATCTCACAGTAACACTTCATTGATTTAGAAGCTTCACTAATATTTTTAATGAGATGTGACAATCTTGTCCTTTCCTGTGCTAGCTGTGGATTTGAAAGAGAAATCAGCATTTAATAGCTTATATTTTTATTAGTATTAATAGGTCATAGTAGACAAAGCTTAGGTATTGACTGACATAAATGTGAGGTTCAATAATTGTCTCGTGGGTTCCATCAAAAGGCTAATCCCATAAACTGTCCTGTGTCTCTGACAGTGGCATGGGGTCACTGGTAATAAAAGCTTTAGGCAACCAGTGATGTGAAGTGCTTTGATAGCCACCAGTGAACCTTTCCCTCTGTATTTATAAAAACTCTTTTTTTTTAAGTTAAAGTACCTCTTCTGGAAAGCTATTACAGAACGAAAACATTCGGAGATTAAAAAAAGAAAACAGAAAAGCAAGTCAAGCAATTAAATTGCCAAAATTCAGAAAGAGTCTGAGACAAGTGGAGATCAAAGACTGAGAAGAAAGCTGTTGATTAAGGCTATTGGAATATCTATAATGCTTATTCTGCTTGTGTAGATAGCAAAATGAGCAGACTTTTACCCAGTGATTTCTTCATTAATCTTCCTAAAACAGGGTTGAGAGTTAAAATGACTTTTCATTTGTATGCAGCAGATTTGTCATTATTAAACTTCTAGAAAAAAATGCGTTGTCACAAGACTTTCCCCTCAGCTTCTGGAAGGATGACTCTTTATTTGGTTTTTAAATATTTATGTACCGAATCTAAATAAGATAATCTGCTTTGGTTCCATTTTTTATATGTGTTGTTCACCAAGCCTGTAAAGCTCCATCAGAGTTTTGTTGATAAGACCTCTGGTTTAGGAGCTCTGAAGCTCTTTGGTTTAGGCCTAGGTAGCCTGATTTGGAGAGAGGAGGAAAGGTCCTGGGCAGTACTTCTGTAGTTAGTTCTGCCACCCTGCCCCATTTCCACAAGTATCACAAATACTATCATTTATCTTTCCTGAGACTAAACCAGTATCTACTTGTGGGTAAGTGGGATTGAAAAGTACTCCCCAAGCCTACAAACAGTGGCAGAGTGTGAGGGACCAAGGATAAGCAGGTAGATAACAGGAATCTACATTGTACATTTAAAAAATTGTCAGAAATACGCTTTTGATTCCAGCTCTTGTGTAAGCAAGCTACTCTAATAGTAAGGCATATTAGCAGTCTGTATACTAAATTAAAAACTGATAACATTCAGAATTTTCTTCTGCAGCCTGTTATTTACTATTTAGTAAAATGGTGTTCGTTGCCATATGAAGACAGTACGTGGGAGCTGAAAGAAGATGTAGATCAAGCAAAAATAGAAGAATTTGAACAATTGCAAGCTTCCAGGCCTGACTCAAGGAGATTGGTAAAATTATACCTAATTTACTTGTCTCTCTTGGTAAATCTGACTTGGTTTTCCCAACTTTAAACTCTTGTGTTAAAACATAAGGCTTATTGACATTCTGTGAAAAGAGCATCTGTGTGCCTTGTTACCTAGGAATAATAAAATATTCAGGTAGGCATAGATAAATACTCTTATCTTATTTGTTATGCTAAAAAAATAAAAATTTTTGCATAGGAAAAAACCTGAAGTGCTGTGTCTTTCTGAGCTCCTAGCTGAGCTGCACATTGAAACTGGCTATCACAGAATCTAAGCACCTTTAAAATGAGCAGAAACCAGGATGACGTATTAACACCCTTTTATAGAGAAGAGAGTTAAGTCTTGTGCTTCAGCACTGAGGAGAATTGGTAAATGAGATCTGTCAAACAGATTCTGTAATTTCTTCCTGCTTTTATTTTTCTTCTTGTTAAAAAGCTGGCTGCAAGAAAGAAAAATACGTGTAATAAGGAAACATGTTTTATCTTTAAATTATCAATCTTCTGTCTCCTAGAGCAGGAGAAAGCAAAATAGTTCTATTTCAAGTCCTGTATGTCATTGTCAGAGTAGGACATGTGTCCTGCGTGGTGTAGTACAACACTTGTTCTAACTTCTTTTACATAACTAAATATGCACAGTGTTTTAATTTGGAGGCTTTGGAATTTATTTTAATGGTTTTTCCATCTACAGATAATGACAGTAGTCACGATTAACATCTTCATATTATATTGAGTTCGTTTTTGTAGTATTTATTTAAAATCCTGACATTTTGGCATGTGGGAAGGAGAGCTTTTATACCTCTGTTACCATATTTGGCTGTGAGAGAAAATGATGATTAAAGCGCAACTGTACAACTGACAGTCATCTCAGCATCAGCAACAAGTATTTTTGCTTCAGGCTCCAGCAGCTACAAGAAATTATTTGCTGACTGCAGCCCTGCAAGCAGGAGCGTGGCTGCTCGGGGTGTGGGGGAGTGGACAGATGGCAGCTGGTGGGAGAGGGGAGGAAGCCACAGCTGCTGGGGAGGGACAGCTCCTGCTGCGCCCAGACCTGGGCTCAGGTGATGCTGACGCCAGCAGTGCAGAGAGAGAAAATTCACATGGAAAATTCAGAGCTGCCACATAAGGCCACAAGAGTCTCGTGTGAATGCAAGCTTTTATAAATGTTGAGAAATGGAGGGGGAGGGGAGGAGGGAAGTACAGCTGGTGAGAAAAGCTCTTACTAAAATTACTTCACTTGAATGTGTGAGTTTGTTCACGTTGGGATGCAGGAGCTATCAGGAGAGTTTTCTACTGGAATCCTACCTCGTATCAGTCAAAAACTGCATGATTTCACCTCTAAGATGCCTGCTAAGCTAGAGGCCAGGCTGTTCTGGCTCCAGGCTTGGGAACTAGTGTGTGTGTGTACGTAAATATTTTACACGTAGCCTCTCAGCTTTCCTTAGCTTGCTAGGGCCCTGAAGGTGCTGCACCTTGATACTGTCAGTCTGTTTTGTCATGGCCTTTGTGTCATGACCCTGCAGATGCTGATGCTGACTTTGATCTGATCCCTTGGGGAAATCTGTTCAGGACACTAAACCTCTCAGAAGTTTACTTTTTTGTACTTCTGGCCCTGGCTTTCCTGCATTGGCTGTGGGACAGAGTGGTCAGCATTGACCAGGACAAGTGCAGAAGGGAGAGGGCAAGATCACAGTAACTGTGTAGATGCCCAGACTGCTTCAGCATCAGCATTCAGAGCTAGTTAAGACTTCAGGGGTGTTGGTAATCCCAAATACTCAGTTGGCTCTCTTGTAGGTCAGCTGCCTGTTCTTAGAGCTGCCAAAGTGAAACTTCATGTAGTCTTGAAATTTCATATATAAATGAATTAGTGCATCATGTTATTCCTGCCAAAATATTTGTATTCTATTTTTCAGAAACCAATTGCTTGATTTTATTATAATAGAGTCTTAAATTAATCTTAAAAGTAGCAATTCACAGAGAAAAATAAATACAAATTTCACGTTTCTGCGGACTATTAACTAGTGATGTTAACAATGACACTTTACTTTGAAGGTTGAATAATAACATTCTAAATCTAAAGTGATACACTCGCAAAATAGTGGGGTTAGATATTTTGGAAAAATAAAGCATGTATCAACCTGTACATATATTAATCTTTTCTTAAAGGACCGACCACCTCCAAACTCCTGGAAGAAGATAGAACAGTCCAGGGAATATAAAAATGGCAATCAGCTCAGGGAATATCAACTGGAAGGACTTAACTGGCTCCTCTTCAACTGGTACAATAGGTATATGCATGGAATATTTTTTAATGTAGATTTTGAACCATATGGAGTGAATCACCGTTACTGGGGATAAATACTGTTTTAACTAAATTAATTGCAGTTTCTCTGCTTCTGTCTAAAAGGATGTAACTGGAACAAATTTCTCTCCCTTTGGGTGTGGAAGGATGTTTTTATCTACAAAAATTAACAAAATATTAAAATAATGCAACTAATATAACTGAAAATAAATTTTCAGTGTCTGTGAGGATATTAAAACAAAAACAACCAAAGTGCAAGCTTTCAGAATTTTTGAAACTGGGAAACACTTGCATCTTTCAAAATGATTGCTAGAAATAGTATGTATTTCCAAAAAAAGTTACTTCAATAAGGCCGGTAAATAATTTTATTATCTGTAGTTTAAGCTAAAGTTAACTTTCGTTCATTAATGCTATGTGGTATGAACAGGAATAGAACCACTTTGAAGATCTTTTCCAGGATGATGTATTTTCTCTGTATCTAAATTGAATTTCTATTAATGAATCTTCCTGCTTGCCGTATTTCCAAACTACCGGTTGCATGTCCCTTATAGAGATGATGGCAGCAGGCATAGCATTTACCATTGAGCTGCAGAAGGAAATCTGATTTTAATTCTCATTCAGGCAGTGCAGAGCTGTGTGACACGTGCAGACAGAGTGAAGGGCTGGATTGTATGGCTGAGGGCAACCATGGAATGGTACTTCATGCAGTAACTTAGTTGTAGGCATCTGTCTAGTTCTGGAATCAAAAAGGGAAATTTGTTAATGATGCTCTAATGCACTCCTTTCATGTGAGTGTAGCTGGGATACTTCCCATCTGTGATTTCTAGGGAATCTTCATTAATTTCTAGCAGTTTTGTCAAGGTGAATGTGCGTGTACGAAACCTGCTTAATTTAAATTTCTTTAATTAGGGCAGAGGTAGTCCCAAAAGAATACTTCTGGAATATTTTTGTAGGAGAACTTCACGGAACATTCGATTCTCGGGTTTTGACAGTGCTAAACCTGATGCAAAGCTTTACACAAAAGTTTTGTGAGCATTCTTTCAACTTCATCAGGGAATGCTTGCAAGGATCTTTTTGCAGTGCCTCAGTTTTGACTGTTGTTGAAAACCGCTATATTTGAGCTTTCTTTTTGTAAATTGTTCATTTTAGTAACAGCTTTAGGGTCTGTACTTTCTTTAATGGTAGTAACAAATAAATATTTTTTGCTTTCAGGCGAAATTGCATTTTAGCAGATGAAATGGGCCTTGGCAAAACCATTCAGTCCATTACATTCCTGTATGAAATCCTCCTGACTGGTATAAGAGGCCCTTTCCTGATCATAGCTCCGCTTTCCACTATAACAAACTGGGAGAGAGAATTCCGCACGTGGACTGACCTGAACGTTGTGGTGTACCATGGAAGCATGATCAGCAGGCAGATGATTCAGCAGTATGAGATGTACTTCAGGGACTCCCAGGTACTGTAACGTCACTGGCGTGCAGTAACTCACCCAAAACATGGTGCAGGTGGCAGTAATGACAAGTGTATTTGACAATATCTGTGTATTTATCTTGGTGGAAGTCATTTCACATTCCAGGATGTTACATATGAGCATCTTCAGCAAATGCTTACTGGGTAAATTTAGTGGCAGTGTTGCAGCAAGATGTGTGTTGTTTCACTGTGCTGAGTAATTTTGCAATTGAATAGCAGTGACGCTGATACTCTTGTGGAGATTAAAGTGTACACAGATGGTTGCAGTTGGGTCCTGAATTTGAAGAGCAGGGAGAAAAAAAATAATACTGATTAAGCTCTGCTACCTTTATGTAGCTGTTGATTTCCTTTTGCTGGGGTTAACTGTGTACAGTTTGCTTTTCAGTCTGAAATACGTACCCTTAAATGACATGAAAAAACCTTGAAATCTGACTATTTTAAAAGGTTTTTTTTTTTCCTTTTTAATATATTGTGCATAATTTTTTTTTAAATTGTCATGGTAGTTCTTCAAAATTGGTAAAGCTGAGAACTTCTTATTGATTAGTGCTAAATATCAAACTGACATCTTGTTTGTGTAGTGAGTTATTCTATACTGCCTTGCTGAAGGCCTTACATATTCTCCTTGTCAGACCAATGGAGTAATCTGGATAAAAAGTTTTCATTTAGTTCTCAGGTGATACTGTGATTACTTACTGTATGACTGCTGACTGTATTCATGTCATATTTTGACTGATTGACTGTAGAATTTTTCCTGTCACTCTTTCAGGTTTTTTTAGGGTTAAAAATGGGATTTTATCTACATGCACCTTTTGAAACAGTTCTCTTAGATGGTTATATCTGTAATTCAGAAGTGGTTAAAATTTTACTGTTGGTTGGATAATATTGGATTTGAGTCCGTGAATAATTACTCATTAGTATTAGAGAGTTACAAGGATTAATAAATGTGATGACAAAGCAATTTATAATGTAAAATCCAGTGTCTGGCTTCTGGTAAAATTTCAACAGCAGAATCTGTAAGTTGAGTAGATGGGAGGGAATGTAACAAATTGTGTGTGTTGATGAATTTCTAGGGCCGTATTGTTCGAGGTACCTACAGGTTCCAGGCCATTATCACAACTTTTGAAATGATTCTTGGTGGGTGTCCAGAATTAAATGCAATCGAGTGGCGGTGCGTTATTATTGATGAAGCTCACAGACTGAAGAATAAAAACTGCAAGCTTTTGGAAGGACTAAAATTAATGAACCTTGTGAGTAACTATAGTTCACTTTTTGGGGTTAATTTTAGTTCAGTAGAGTATGATAATAAATAAAAAATGGGCTTTACATGCCAAAAAAGACCTCTCAAGCAGTCTTTCTTGAGAGATAACTATTCCTGATACTCTTCAAACATGTGTAGTTTTGATAGCTGATGCCGGTATATTTTTGATTAAACAAAATGTGGCAAGTTCTCACTGTAAGCATAATCTATTTCTGATGATACTGTTGTATAGTTTTTGTTTTGATTAGGATGAAAATATCATTTCAAATTTGCTTTAGTTTTTGTGCAATGTGTTAAAATCCGGAAAGTATTTTAAGCAAGTTATTTAACAATAAAAGCAAGTAGTAGAATTTTGAGCAGATTTATTATCTAGTCCAGTAGTTAAGATTTTATTTTATACAGCTAAAGATTTTTAAAAGCAGATACTACCATGTATCAGATGCACCCTGACTAGTTTTGCACTTTTTTATTGCTTCATTATTACTTTCCTGTGGGTTCTCAGAAGTCATCTGAATTGCTTTCTGATACATGCTTAGTGTATACTTTTCACACTGTAGAGAGGGAGGATTATGAATGTGTGAATATTAGAGGGGAAGTCAAAGTGTTCACTCATTCCTTCATTACAGATGTAGGAAGAGGAAATTTAAAGAAAAGCTGCTAGAAAATACTTACTGGTGTTTTTTTGATAAATCTGCTTATCTGTATTACCTGTGTACTTAGTGACACACACAACAGGTATTTTCGGGTTTTGTTGCTCAGACTTTAACATTTTTGCAAATGTGTGCAGATAAGGTTATGTAAGGTTTTTTTTGCCTTTTCTAGGAGCATAAAGTGCTCTTAACAGGTACCCCACTGCAGAATACAGTAGAAGAATTATTTAGCCTCCTTCATTTCCTGGAACCATTGCGTTTTCCTGCTGAATCTACATTCATGCAAGAGTTTGGAGACCTTAAAACAGAGGAACAGGTATAAATTCATCTGAGCTTTAGTGTTTAAGAGGGACTTCCTTTTACTTGAGCTACAGTATTACCTTTTTATGTTTCAACAAACTGTTGTGCTTCCTTTAGGTTCAGAAACTACAAGCTATCCTGAAACCCATGATGCTCAGGAGATTAAAAGAAGATGTAGAAAAAAAGCTGGCTCCTAAGGAGGAAACCATAATTGAAGTAGAACTGACTAATATTCAGAAGAAATATTACCGAGCGATTTTGGAGAAAAATTTTGCTTTCTTATCCAAAGGAGCAGGGCAGGCAAATGTACCCAATCTGGTTAACACTATGATGGAACTCAGAAAGTGTTGTAATCACCCTTATCTCATCAAAGGTAAATATAGGATAAGGACTGTTCAGATTTCTTTAACTTTTTTTATTTTTATTTAAAATATATAAGAATTTTGTAATAATCCTTCAATGTTTTCTTCAGATTTTCCAAGGATTGGATAAGGTAGAAACATTTTTTTGATAGTTACAAAATTGTGAGACATTTGCATATTTGAGGCCTGAAGCTTGAACTTGTTCTGTAGGATTTCACAGAACATTCAGAAGCAATTATCTGATGGAAATGGTACAGCTCTTTAAAAGCTGTATGAACAAGAACTTTAAGGTCTATGTTTTAAAATGAATGCTTCTTTCAAGTTACATGATCTTTGTCAGTCTTCGTTGCTTTTCTCACTTACTAGTAACTGATGTTTTTCCTGACTTGCAAGAAAATACACTTAATGCTCCAAAAGTTTTGGCTGTGGTTTCAGAAGTAGTATTCAAAATACTGAGTTATTTTCAAAGACTCATGACCCATTTAAAATACCACAAAGACAAAAGAACTTCTTTTTGTAGGTTTTTTTACATAATACTTGAGAATAATATTTCAGTTTTTGAAATTTGAAGGAGGGGGGTTCACCTCATTCAAGGTGTTTTTTCTTTGGTGTTCTGCTTAAAAACTTAAGATTTGTTTTCAAAGCTGATAAAAATAGATGTTCTTGCTTAGACTTCAGATCATCCAGAACTCTGTTCTGTCTCCATCGGAGCCTAAAGGGGGATATTTAGAGTACAGCACTGATTTTGGTAACTTAGATTTAAATGTCTATGGATGTATTTATGTAGATACACCTATAGATAAGGAAATACATCCTTTGATAGGTGCTGAAGAGAAGATCCTTGGAGAGTTTAAAGAAACATACAGTCCAAGTGCTCCTGACTTCCACCTGCAAGCAATGATCCAGTCTGCTGGGAAATTGGTTCTTATTGATAAGCTTCTTCCAAAAATGAAAGCAGGAGGCCACAAGGTCCTTATCTTCTCTCAAATGGTGCGCTGCCTTGATATTTTGGAGGATTACCTTATACATAAAAGGTAAGATTCATACTCTGTATTCTCTAGTATAATGTTGTGTGAATGTTAGTGCAGGATTAATGACAGCAGCACACCAAAGCTGGGAGTTGTTTTCTTTGTTTGCTAATCAGTGTGAAACTCTGTGTTCTGTGTTCATTTGTTCATCGGCTAATTAAAAACTTCAGAGAAAAACTAAAGAGAGGTTGTCCAATTTGAGTAAACCATGTGCCTTCAGTTTGTTGCTTTTTCCATTAAACATTCAATTATGTATATACTGTTTTTACATTTTCTGTCACAAACCAAGTACGTTCAAGCTTATCATTGCTTGTCCAAACCCCAGGACTCACTGAATGTGTTCTTCACTTACACGGTGTTGAACTGGGACCAGATGGATCCAAGATACAGCTCCTTACTTGCAAAGAAATATAAACACAAAGGGATAAACAACTGCAGATGTGTTTTTTATTAATGTAAAAGTGCCAATGTTCTTCCTATCTTTGCGAAATTGACTGCTGTGAGATTTGCAGCAGAGCTGACCTGCCAGCCATAAACCTGCTCCTTAGGCTGGCTTTGGCCATCACATGTAATTGCACCCTGTGATTATTCCTGACTGTTGACTCCATGGAAACTGAATGCTTATTTGAGCATGTGACTAAATAAATGCATAAAACCTTAAACCTGGTTACAGTTAGTAGTTGCTGTATTAACCTGACGATCTGTAACAGGGCATAGTTCTTGTTTTACTAGTGGATTTGTTGCAATGTACATACTGCTTTGAAGTGTGTAATTGTCAGTGAGCTACATCATAGTAACACAGAGTTAACATGTTGAAAAACAAAAATTATTAATGTTAAGCCTTCCTGCAGTGGATACTGAAATACTGGATAGTAGATTATTTTAATACCCCTTTTGGTGATAGTTTTATGTTAAGGCTGTCTGTTTGACCTGGGAGTGCAACCGTTTCTATGTTTTATTTTAAAAAAATTAATTTTAACTTCACGGTAGTACTTACAATTCAGTATGGAAAATATTCCTTTTTCTGCAACGTTGTTATGTTTAGAGCAGTGAATCATATCTACAGGTGGAATCTTTTGAAACCCATAGAAGCTGAAATGTGCTCTGCGCTGCCATTTGATTAGAAATGCTGGAGTGCACACATGATCAGACTTAGCACTTAACAGAATTCAGGCCTGTAGGAGATAGATGGCTGCCTGCCAGAATGCCTGTGGTCCTGTGGATTATCTGCTGTGCCATTTTATAGCTGATGAGAAGAAAAATGGTTGTGAGGCTTTTTGACTACCAGATACACATTCAGCATCTTATTCAGTTTACAAGTACGGAAGTATTTGCTCCCTTTTTAAGCATTTTACTTGATTTCAGAAGTTTCAAAGCAGTCTTCATAATTGTCGAAGGTAACAAATGACAGTTTTACTTCAGGCTTGAATATTTGCTGGGTTAAGTCTAGGAAGCCTTGGTAAAGATTGTTAGAGGTGCTGTCATGTCATTTTTGTTCCATTTCTCTTAAGCTTTACAGAATCAATATGCAGTTTGTCCAATGGCAGCTCACCAAGTTCTGCTTTCTGCTGATTACTTGGTTCCCCCTAATGTGTTGAGACAATTTGGTATATAGTTCAAGAGTCCACTGTCCTGCTTCTGTGACCCTAGACAGGGATCCAAGGATAATATGTGAAAAACTTGAGTGTCCACGTAGGACTTCAGATTAGGGTGTGTTTTAATGCAACTGAGTGCCATGGTAATACGTGTATAATCAGGTAGTTGCTTAGTGGACAAAATGCAGAAAAACTTGTCTTAAAATGCTCAGTGTTTGGACTTGCTGATGTGTGTTGGTGCTACAGACCTGCGAGTTCTGACATGATTCTTGGTTATGTTACCCACTGCTACTCAGAGTTAGTCTTCATCACTTTCATTCACTGTAAGGAATAAATATGTAAGCAGCAGATCTGTTCAGATCAACCCTTAAATTATGAAAGGATTTGTAATGCTCTGTGTGTTGTACCCGTGGCCCTTGGCAGGTATCTGTACGAGCGCATCGACGGGCGCGTGCGAGGGAACCTCAGGCAAGCTGCCATCGACCGCTTCAGCAAACCGGACTCGGATCGCTTCGTCTTCCTCCTCTGCACCAGGGCTGGGGGCCTGGGCATCAACTTGACTGCAGCAGATACCTGTATCATTTTTGATTCTGACTGGAATCCCCAAAATGACCTGCAGGTAAATTTCTTTGAGCGTGGTAGTGAGCCCTAATTAAACCCGATAGATGAAAATTTCATCGCTTTGGATATTGTCTCTGTTTGAACCGCAGGTAATTTTAAAACATTCATGTTTCTAAGGCGTGTGTTTAAAGTTTTTTGATGCTTTCTATTCAGAAGAGATTTCATTTGTTTGGGAACTTTTTCTTTCAAATTAGTTACTTTTGAAAAATACAACAAGGTAAAGTCAGTGAGTTGATAAAACCCTTAAGAATTGATGACACTGTGAACCCAGGAGCTATATTTTGCATGTACTGACTAACACAATTTATGGAAATAGAGGTGTTCAGTTGAAACATAATATACAGAAAAGGATTAATATGCATTAAGGAAAAGTGAATTAATCAGATCTAGGAATTGGATGCTGAAATTGAAATAATTCTCAAGTTGCAACTCCTTTACTGTTTGTATCTGGAGATCAGTTAACTTAGGAGCTAGCAGGTCTTTTTACCTGGTGTTACTGCAAGGGAATACCAATCAGGAGCATTCAGCACAGGTCATTCATCTGCATTTTGCTTGCTACACTGTTCAGAAAACTGTTCATAATGTGGGAAATGTCTGATAGCTTCTGTTTGCTTAAATGTGTATTTACTCCTTTTGAGTTCATGCTCTTGTGTTTGGCTTGGGCTACTACAGAAACAGGTTTTAAAAATCAGTATCTTATTCCTAGGTAAGTCTAAATTCTAACTGCCCTTCTCCCATCCTTCTGAAGGCTCAAGCCCGATGCCACAGGATTGGTCAGAACAAAGCAGTGAAGGTCTACAGACTGATTACACGTAATTCCTATGAGAGAGAGATGTTTGACAGAGCAAGTCTGAAACTGGGACTGGATAAGGCTGTCTTGCAGAGTATGAGTGGAAGAGAAAACAGTGTTGGTGGTGTATGTAGATTTATTTCCTGAAATAACCTTCCTTTTGCTTTTGTAATCATGTGGGAATTACTTTAAATCATAGAAGCTGCGACTTTTCCCTTTTTCTGTCATTTGCATCTCCATTCTGTTTTCTGATGTGGACTAGCAATACAGCTGATATAATTTTAAATATAGTCAGTTACTCTGATAAATCTTTCACTGTTTCTTGTCTCATAAAGTTCAAGGTAGCTGATGTCAAAGTTAAGGAGAAAGGTTTCTCTTTGTTTCCTTGTATCTTCTCATATTAATATAATGTGTTACTTTAATGTAAGTATGAACAGGTAATTTTTTTAAACATGCACATCATGGTGTTGAGAATAGCCAAAGCAAAAGAGAGGCATACTTGTAAAAATGTGTACTGTAACCACCTAATTTATTATTTCATCTGCCAGCTAGACTTTTCTCTTAGCTTTTAATACTCCAGATTTAGGCCTATAAATCATAAAGCACAGTTAGGTTGTGGAAAGATGGGAAAGGGAAAGAGGAAGAGAAAAGACTTCAGGGATTTTTTTTCTTGACTGTCTAAACCCCATTTTATTTGCTCAGATCCAACAACTCTCCAAAAAAGAAATAGAAGACTTGCTTCGAAGAGGTGCCTATGGTGCCATTATGGATGAAGAGGATGAAGGCTCCAAGTTCTGTGAGGAAGACATTGACCAGATTCTGCAGCGTCGGACTAAAACCATCACGATTGAATCCGAGGGAAGAGGCTCCACGTTTGCCAAGGTGCAGAACAGCAGGGTGTTCTGTGACAGTAAAGAGCTGCAAATGTGACTGGATGTTGAGGAGTTTACGCCTTATTTTTAAATTATGTTTAGTTGTGTTTAATAGCTGTGTGTGTTAGGTACATATTTTGGGTTCTTGTATCTGTATGTTTATGTTAACGTGCACATAAAAAATGAGATTTGAACAGACAGATTCTGGAAATGCCAGGTGCAAGGAGCGTGCTTGAGCAAAGATGAGTAATGGATCTGTGCTGCTTCAAAAAGGCTGGGGGTTGTGTGAGGTATAATGAGCTGCATTAACCAAGAATATTAAAACAAATTTGTTTATAGATCTGTTTGTATTTAGATGCATTAAGAGCAGGGGAAAATATCTATGACAATAATTAATAAGGTTAAAAATTGTCAGGCTTATTCTAAAAAATGTGTAAACAAAGGGTATATTTTGAACCTTGAGCTTTTTGTGGTAGGAATTGGAAAAGCAAAATAAGAAACCTCCTATAATAGCAGTGGGTGGAGATACATATATGTACATGGGAAGGGGGCTGAGAGTGTAAAATACCAAGCAGTAAAACTGAGCTTGGGGTGTGGGCACTTCATGGATGCAATTGTGAGAATTCCAAAATAATTAAAAAGGTAAAGAAAAAGGAAGACTTGAATTATAGTAAATGTATATTTATATTCTTAAATAGCAATATTTAAATATATTATTTATTTATATGTTTATTTAGGTTTTCTTGTATCTTGTTGATTATGGCTTAAATAAGAAGTAGGCTTCTAAAGATCGTCATCACTGTCTTTTTATCAGAAGAGTTAGAAATTTTTATATGTATTTACTCTTTTCCCAAATGCAGTGTCTCAGGGTTTTTTAAATGCCTTCTGAAATTAAGCCTATTCCATGCACTCAGGCTTTGATTGTTGGCAGCTTAAACACCCCTTTGAAATTTCCCTCAAGCGAGTACTTCTGCATGAGATGAAATCCCCAAATGCTGATAAGCCTCTTCAAAAGATTCTTTTTTCTTCCATTCGAGTAATTTAGATTCAGACTTAGAAGCAGAAGAATCTTGCTGCTTAATGTTCTTCTCTCCTGATGGTGCATAAAAGTTCATTAGATTTTTCTGATATATTATGGATCTGATTTTTAAAAATTAAGGGGGAGGAGAACTTTTGAGTTGCTTTGCAGTGTAAGTAACTTCTAAAGTCTTAACATCTGCTTGGGAGATTTTTGATGAAATAAGGTCATGCAATCTTCACAGTACCGAGGCAAACTACAAACTTTTGATGTATGATGTTGGTAAGCTTTAGTTTTATTTATTACAGGCTAGTTTTGTTGCATCTGGAAACAGGACTGATATTTCACTAGATGATCCCAACTTCTGGCAGAAATGGGCCAAAAAAGCAGAAATAGATATCGATGCTATCAGTGGTAGAGTAAGTACTTTTTTACTGTGTGTTTTTTCAAGTCCGTGCTTGCTGTTGAATTCTGAAATTGCAGGTATGGGATTTCTGGTGCTTTTTGATAAATATTTCAACAGATCAGACTTTTTGTGCTGGCTGATTTGTGCATGAGCAATCAGCCCTGCTGATAGCTGTAGTATTTCCTATTTCCCTGCTGTCCTGAATAAAGTTTGGACATCTTTGATTTTTGTCAAAGACCTGAAAATGATTGAAAGTATGGAATTATTCTGATTGCCCCATTTCTCTGTCTGTAAATCCTGGGCTGGAATCTGCAAAATAAGTGACTAAGACCTGTATGAATTTTATAATACTGAAATCTGTGAAATCCTGTACTTGAAGACATTCCCCATGTGTTTGATGCCAAAAGGTTTCAGTGCCCCTTTTCTCTCACAAAGCCTGCAGAGTAGTCTGTGTCAGTATTGAGCTCAGATGAGATACTCTGTGTTGTTTATAACTGATGTGCTGGCGTTAGCATATCAAACTCATTTTCTGTTGCCTTAAATACCACAAAATGTTTTACTTGCTCCATGGATGATGTCTTTACAAAATAGCTGTTAATGACAAGAGATTCGAATTGTTTCTGAACTGAAGCTGTGTACTTAAGGAAAACTCTGCCAACTGTTTCTCTCACAAGGTTTGTTTGTGATTTTGCAGAACAGCCTGGTTATTGATACCCCAAGAATCAGGAAACAGACACGGCCCTTCAGTGCTACAAAAGATGAACTGGCAGAGCTGTCTGAGGTGGAGAGTGAGGGTGATGAAAAGCCAAAGCTCCGCAGGCCATGTGACCGTTCCAACGGTTATGGAAGGACAGAGTGCTTCCGGGTGGAGAAGAACTTGCTGGTCTATGGGTATTGTGTGCATCCTTCTTTATTCTATGAAGTGTTTTAAAATTACGTTTTTTCCATCTACTAAATTGTATTTGTGGAATAACTTAACTCTATATTGGCAATAACCTGGTGTGTGTGCAGAGAATGTGTTTAGAACAGGAATTTATCTTGCACCCTGTATAAATCTTCCTGACAATTTGCAATTAAAGAAACATTAAGAAAGAAGGGTGAAAATCTTTCTTCAAATGAGATTATAGCATTTACCAGGGTAAATTTACCAGGTACTACAGGAGTCTCTAAAAATCATTACACTCGGTGCTGCAGGCAGGCTCAAGACGTCTTAAAAAAATGTCTGAAATAAAGCCTCGGTAGGTAACTTGATTTTCATAATTGTAGAACATCTTGCACTTCTGTGTGGCACAAATAGGAACTGAGAATCTAACTAGTTATTTTAAGCCTACTGAAATCAGATAAGTTGATTTGGAAATCAAATCTTAGGTCTTCTCTCACCCATCTTACAAGAAAAATAACAGCATTCTTGTCAGAATGAGTTCCCGTCAGTTTTGTGGCCTTGAAGTCTACAACAATCATCCATATATTTTGTAAAGAGGCACTTTTTGTTTAAAACTCTGTTTTAATCAGGTGAGGTTATGTTGCACATGTTACTTTCTTATTTCTACTCAGTAACTTAAGCTGAAAGAAAAAAGTTGAAAGCTAAGTATTTTAGAGAACAATTCCCTTTTGTAAGAGAAGTCTGTAGGCTCCCCCAGTGTTTCACTTCCAGGTGCTGATTTGTGTTTCACTTTGAACTAGGTGGGGTCGATGGAGAGAAATTCTGTCCCATGGTCGCTTCAAGAGGCAGCTGAATGAACAGGATGTGGAGATAATTTGCCGAGCCCTGTTAGCCTATTGTCTTGTTCACTACAGAGGGGATGAGAAAATAAAGAGTTTTATATGGGATCTCATCACCCCAACAGAGGATGGGCAAACACGAGAGTTACAAAACCACCTCGGTAAGGACTTAATGTGTTTCTGCAGTTAAACAGCTTCATCTGTGTGCCTGTGGTACTGGGATAAAAACAGCTAAAAACCCTCTCTGAACACGTCTACTTGAAATAAGTGGGATTTATTTCAAACACACAATTCAACTGATTCAAGTGTCATTTCTGCTTTGCCTTGGATTTGATGGCTCACCCAAATGGTGCTTGGTGAGCTTTCATTTCAGTTCATAAGAACCTGTTCTATTTCATAGCAGGTGACAGACAACAAACTACTCTTTTCCCGCCTCCTGTTTTTTCCTTACTGGCTGTGTGTACTCCAGAGATGCTCTGAGACACAAAAAGACTCATGTCCAGAGCCTGATCCCAATACCTGTATAGGATATAGGAGCTGTAAGAATCATGGGCTATACCATATCTATACCTTTAATATTTTATATTATACAGGCTTATCAGCCCCTGTGCCTAGAGGAAGAAAAGGAAAAAAAGTGAAGACCCAGGCTAGCACTTTCGATATACACAAAGCAGAATGGCTTCGAAAATACAATCCAGAACATCTGTTGCAAGATGAAGGGTACAAAAAGCACATAAAACACCATTGCAACAAGTAAGCAGTAGCTGAAGTGTGAATGTCTTTCAGTGTTTTTTTTAAAGTTTGTTTTTTCTTCTAATTTCTCATTGTCTTAGAAGACTTTATAACAGTTGTGGCAGTAGGAAGAAACAAGTCTTAATGGTGTTGGTTTGATTACAATAAATAGGTTGCAGTGTGTTTGGAGGTGAACAGATGATTTCACATGTAAAATAATTCTGTTACAGTTTTTATAGAAACTGGTTTTGTCTGTGGAGAGATCTCTTGCTAACATGTTTGGGATGCCTTGCAGCAGCCAAGGGACTAAAGAGTGGGAGTGCTTATCCAAGTGAGTGAAAGCACTAAAGTTGTTGCCCCTCAATCTTCCATGCTGTTTCCCTGGCATGTTTTCTAGGCGTTGGAGAATTTGAGCTACCAGCTTGTGAAAGCTTAGTCATTCATGGCAGTGAATGAGCTTGGTTTAGATAAATGATATTTCTGTAGCAAAATTTGTCATATTCTGCTAGGACAATTCATACAGCTGTAGTCAAGAATTGAGGTAAAAGCATGGAAAAGTGATTGGGGTCGTGCACCAAATTGTGAGTGAGAAGGAATGGAAAGGTTAAGGGGAGGATGTTCATTGTCAGCCCACTCAATCCTCTCTAAGGGCATATTCTAAGCAGGAAAATGGAAATAGCAGTTTGTTCTTAGCAAGTGTATTTTATGAAGCAAGTGAAGAGTGTTCTACTGACCCTCGTCTTCAGGATTTGAAAGAAATTTTGCAGTGAAACAATTTGGAAATGTGATGGCAGTAAAAGCTCTTAGGTCACCCGAGTTGGATGTTCCCCCCTTTAAAACTGAAGGAAGTATGTTTTAGGAAAATGACTTGAAACCTCTGTCATATTACAAAAGACAGAACAAAACCATCCACAACTATTGAAAGCTTTTAGAGTTCTAATATTTGTATTTCTCTTTTTCTTTGTGTAGGGTCTTACTTCGAGTAAGAATGCTGTATTACTTAAAACAAGAAGTCATTGGTAATGAATTCCAAAAGGTCTTTGATGGAACTGATGCCAGGTGAACTATAAAGAGAGTATTTTTGCTTCTTTATTTCAAGTGTCAGATGAAAATTCAAAAATCTGCCTAGACCTAAATAAGAAATGTTAAACTAAATGTGTTTATCCTTAGGCTGTGAGGAATATGTTTTTGTTTTCTCTTTGTTTACTAAACACTTCATCAACTTGACATGAGGAAGTCCTGATTCCTCTTTGTGAGTCTAGCTGTATAAACTAAAATAACATGAGTCAAATAGACTGAAAAAGTGAGTGAGAGATAGAATTATGTACTTGACATGCTAATTGGCAGAGTTTGCTGTGCTTTTGATTATGTTCT
The DNA here is from genome assembly GCA_013397055.1 of Pachycephala philippinensis. Classification (NCBI taxonomy): domain Eukaryota; kingdom Metazoa; phylum Chordata; class Aves; order Passeriformes; genus Pachycephala; species Pachycephala philippinensis. The sequence continues at coordinate 356,926 of VWZT01016552.1, read as the reverse complement.
GTGTATTCCGTTAATGTCTTTTATTTTTTACTTCATTTTTTTTAATGCAGGTATTGCTATTTGGAAATTCTTGAACTCACTGCTACAGGAGCTTGTGGCAGATAGAAAGTTGTGATTTGATTCAGAAACATTAGTGAAAAAACAGTCCCTCTCATGCTGTTAAACACTAGCACTGATAATCCTTGGTTTGCAAAGTTGTGGAAGCACAGACTGCTGGGCTTTGGTCAAGTTCACTGAGGGATGTTGTATACTGGTTTTGCTTTTGTATTCTTTCCCTGTTACTGGTCTCTCAAATACAAAATACCAAGCTGTCTGGGCATTTTGTATTGGTGGTTTTAGGGGTTTTGCTGTATTTGTGTGCTTGAAGAGAGAAGTTTAAAGTTCCACATAAAGCAGAAATGTACTAAGAGAATATAAAAATTTATTTCTTCCTCTGAATTCTATTGATGTTGGTATGCTCTTCCTGATTCTCTTTAGTGAAATTGATGTTTGGGTTCCTGAGCCAGATCACTCTGAAGTTCCTGCTGAGTGGTGGGATGCAGATGCAGATAAATCTCTTCTAATTGGAGTTTTTAAACATGGTGAGTAATGAGGGTGACTGTGTATGTGCTTCCTCCCCCCCCACCAATATAAAAACACCCTACACTATTTTTTTTTTCATAGTTTACTCTGGAAGTTGAATTTTTGCCACTTTTTTTTCCTTTATAGGTTATGAAAAATACAACACTATCAGAGCAGACCCAGCTCTTTGCTTCTTGGAAAGGGTTGGAAAACCAGATGAGAAAGCAGTTGCTGCTGAACAGAGAGCAAATGATTATATGGATGGGTATGGAAGGGAATGTTTTGGGGCCTCAAAGCAAGCAAATTTGAATTTACATGCTGTACCTTATTCTCTTTCTAACTGGTTTTACATGACTTTGATGTCATTGTTGGGAGGAATACTACTTTGATTTTACTGCCATTGAGTGGAAAAGAGGAATGGTATGACAGAACCATTGAAGTCTGGGATTTCACAGTGAGGGGAGAAATGCAGCAACTTGTTATGAAAAAGGATTCTACCTTGTGTTAATTTATTAATACTACTTGGGCACTGAAGTGCAAAAGCCTTCATGGGTGGAGTGCTACAGACCTCTTTAACTTGATTTCAGGCCAGCTTTTGGTGTCTTAGTCTTGTGTAGCTGACCAGCGACCCCAGTAGATCAATGTGAGAATTACTGATAACGGTTGAAAGAGGAAACTGCTTTTATTCATTGCCTCATCAGTGAGGTTTTTAGTTGTGGTTGAAAAGAATACTTTTGAATGAGACAGCGAGTTGGGGGGAGCAGGATTCAAGCCAAAGCTGCCATGAAATATTTTCTTCATTTCAAACAGAAAATTAAATACAGTATCTTACTAAATTTAGATCAGTTTTGCTTAATTGAAAAGAGTGTAAGAACTTTTCAATTAGTAGTGTAAAATATTACTAAGATGGCTTCTTTTGTGTTGAAATTTTAACAGGGATGTAGAAGATCCAGAATATAAACCAGCACCAGCAATGTTTAAAGATGACATAGAGGTACAGTAGGCACCAATTAATAGCTCCTTTTAACACTCATTCACATGGACACTTGGTAATACTTCCACCTTTTTGTCAAGTAAATTACTACATTTTTTTCTGTATTTCTCTAAGTTGATAAAGCTTACTCCATGTGTTTCTGAAGTTGTCTGGGTGGGTGGGAATGGTAGGGAATTGTTACATGGTTCTGTTGTATGCCTTGTTAGCCATTTATCCAAACTATTTTTTACTCTTGTTCTTTGCCATATTCATAAATTGTAAGATGCAAGTTTAACCTTGAGAGGGCTGTATTTTAAATTGTGCTTCACTTTTGTTTTTTTACAGGATGATGTTTCATCCCCAGGTGATCTAGTAATAGCAGATGGAGGTAAATCCATAAAACTTCGAATCTGAGCCAGTTCCTTTTGTGTTTTGAATTGTTTCATTCTTGTGATTCTTAGCTAAAATGTAGTTAGATTGCCTAGTGTAGAACCATAGACACCAGCTATGATCAACCTCTTTATTTTTCTCATGATTTGGTTTTCACATAGATGGACAAATGATGGAAGGGGACAAAATCTATTGGCCCACTCAGTCTGCCTTAACAACGCGTCTGCGCCGCCTGATAACAGCTTATCAACGGACAAGTAAAAACAGGCAGGCCCAGCAGATCCAGCCGACATTCCCAGTACAAACCAGTATGATGCAGCCTCCATATGAAGAAGCTGCACTAAATCCAAAGATGGCTGCTAAGATTGAAAGACAACAAAGGTAGGTGCAGCATTCAAATATGCTTTTTCAATCCGCCCTTACATAAAAAATGGTAAAGACGTAATAATGTGTGAAACAGTGAAGAAAATGACAAAATTTCGTATCTTTTTCTTGCTGGTCAAGATGGACAAGAAGAGAAGAAGCTGACTTTTACAGAGTCGTGTCCACATTTGGAGTGGTGTTTGACCCTGAAAGAGGACGATTTGACTGGACCAAGTTTCGAGCGATGGCTCGGCTGCACAAGAAAACTGATGAGAGCTTGGAGAAGTACCTGTATGCATTTATGTCAATGTGCAGGAGGGTCTGTCGTCTCCCCTCAAAAGAAGGTGGGTGTGCACGTTTTTACTTTCTGAATTTGTGTTGCCAGTGCTTACCTTGAAAAGGTTTTCCTTTCATGTGTTGGAAAATAAAAAATAGGGGAGGAGGAATTAAGGAAGCATGTTGAGAGTAAAATTGAAAGATGTATTAACTGATGGTAAGATGTATTAACTGATCAGTCATCTACTTAAATGGTAAGATGTATTAACTGATCAGTCATCTACTTAAAGTACTGATTCGGTGTTTTTGTCAAGATTCTCATTTGTTTTGTTCTAATACAGAGCTCGTGGACCCAAACATTTTTATCCAGCCCATCACAGAGGAACGCGCTTCCCGGACTTTGTACCGCATCGAGCTCCTGCGGAAAGTGCGAGAACAGGCTCTCAGACACCCACAGCTGTTTGAGCGACTAAAGCTGTGCCAGCCAAACCCAGACCTACCTGTCTGGTGGGAATGTGGGACTCACGACAGGGATTTACTTATTGGAGCTGCTAAACACGGAGTTAGCAGGACAGATTATCATATTCTTCGTGATCCTGAACTCTTGTTTATGTCTGCCCAGAGGAACTATAATCAAAACAAAGTGGCTCTCTCGCGGACTTCTACTCCACTCTTGCACCAGTACCAGATGGCATTATCTGCTTCTCCTCTTACACCTCAGTCAAGACTGTCGGATGCTAAAGTGAATGCTTTTGAGGACACAAAAGCTAAAAATGAAAATCTGAAAGAGGACCCTCAGTCTTCTGAAGATGAATCTATGTCTACAGAGGAGACACAGACAATACTGAAATCTGAACCTCTGAGTCCCAAAAATGGCACCCCGATACAAATTACAGACCACAGACCTAGTGTGAAGGCTGAGACAGACAGGCGCATGGTGGCAGCAAGGACAGAGCCTCTAACTCCAAACCCAGCTTCCAAAAAACAGAGAGTCAGCAAAAGGGGGTCTGACTCTAGCTCTGACTCAGACTCTGACTCAGATAGATCATCCTGTTCTTCCAGGTCATCATCTTCATCCTCTTCGTCTTCCTCATCTTGTTCGCACTCTCGATCTGGTTCTAGCTCTTCATCATCTTCATCTTGTTCTTCAGCATCTTCATCCTCCTCCTCATCGTCCTCATCATCATCGTCGTCGTCATCATCATCGTCTGAAGAGAGTGATAGTGATGAAGAGGAGGCACAAAAACGTGGTATGTGTGTAGTCTTACTTCTGCAGTATAACTCTTAACTGAACTAGTTTATTCTTGATGGAATAATGTCTAAAAAAGGCAATTAAATCCCACAGAAGTAAACTTTATTAAACAGAAAGTAAACATAAATAAACATATTTGCTTGATTCTTCCAAATGTGTTGGAAGAATTTCAGGAGTCCTGCTTTTTGTTTGCTTCATATCAGTGCCTTGGGTGAGGTACTTAGGATGTTTTGACTGGCTCCCTAAGCAAGGTTGCTGTGCATGTGGTTCGTGTGCTGTGCTGTGCAATGGACAGTGTTTCCTGGAAATATATTGTGTGTGTGTACTCCCTACTATGGTTTCTTTTTCTTTCTAAACAGATTCTTTAGGTTTCCCTGTTTGTTTTTTCCACTCTTGCTCACCTGTCTTTGTAGCTTCCTCATTGTTCTTTCATGAAACCTGCAAGCTTCCTTCTGTCCAACCTCGAGTCATGTCAGCTGCTTTCTCTTGTGAACTGGAGGTGCCCAGACAATGTTCTTGCACTGAAAATTTTCAAACACTTAAACACTTTTCAAAAAATTCACTTAAAAAAACCCGTCCTTAGGCAAGACTGAGATGGCTGCAGCACATAAGACCACGTGACACGGAGACACAGTGAAAGCTTCAAACTAGAAGCAGAAACCTCTGATAAAGTGATTTAAAGTTTTTAATAACCTAACCATTCATTATTTAATACACTCATTTCTTTGCTGCTGTGAAGTGTCCTCTACTTCCTCTGTTAAAACTTAGAATGTGGAAAGATTTCTCTAATGTGTGACAGAAATGGTAATAGAGGGGAAGAAAATTAAGGTAGGCAGTGGGATTAAAGCATAAGTAAAGACATTGTTTTCCAATACCTTAGGGGAAAAGGCATTGTGTTAATCAGATGGATCTTCTTGTCCATGGAAATAACAAATGGAAACCATGGTGTTAATTTACTGGGGGAAATGATTACTGGGCAAGTAAAATGCCACTTAAAGAAAATTGCTAATATGCTGCTGTGTGTAGCAGGGAAAGGACGTTTTCAGAAGAAACAGTTGTATGTAAATGGTAAAACAATGAGAGAGAAGGAGTGCTTATATAACATAAGTATTCAGATAGAGATTGTGGATACCATAAGTGTACTACAAGTCCAAATATTAGGCTTGTTCTGTGCCAGCCCAGTCTGTTCAGGCAAGTAATCCTGCCTTCCTCAGACTGCAGAATTCCATAAGTCAGTTGGCCTTTTTGTTTTGTTTTTTTTTTCCCAGCAATTTTGCTGTTGGTGTTGAAGAGATTGGTAAATGCTGGAAAGTTCACTTAACTTCATTTGTATTTTAATTTTAAGCCCAGGTTTTATTTCATTGGTTGTACAGTGGCAATGACCCTTTGGCATACTTTCCATATTTGAAACATCTCTGAAGGGAGTGTTGGATTCTATCAGATGACTCAGTACAGAGCTATTGTTAAAGACAGATTTGATTTCTGTAGAGCTGACCCTCTTACTCCTTGTGCTGATGTAGCAGTTACCTTTTCAGGCACCACTTTCTTGTTGTTGTTTCAGACTGTTCCCCCATGTCATGGTGTAACTTCTGGTGTCTGGATGGAGGCAAAAGTGAAATACTAATGATGAGAGAAATACAAGAAAGTCAGAGGTCACACTAATAGGAAAAAATCCTCAGTGATTAAAAACTGAACAACTGAATTATGAAGGCACACATGTTCAAGACATGGAACATGCAGTAAATGAAATGGGCTGTGCTTTAAAGTACTATCCCAATAGATTTGCTATGTGCCAGTGATAGGCACCTTTGATTTCAGTTTCATTGTATACTTCCGTGAATGTTGGCTTGCAAAAGAAATACGTTAAGTGAAGACTTTCTCTTAGATTACTCTGAAACATGTCTGTTTCCAAATAGCTAAATGTTCAACATCTTAAGCTTCGAAATACTAACAGGAATATGTGTGGAATTTATATCCCTAGAAAAGGATCAGCCTGAAAAACCTAAGAGGTGAATTCTTCAGTTTAACTTTGTGTTTGGACTTTCTCTGAACATTGTTGTGTGTGTTTTGTTCTCCTGAACCTCTTACAGTGAGTGTGTAACTCCCTTACAACATAACGATTTTGATGGTTTTATTTAGCAGAAGGAACTCCACATATAAAAGCCTATGATGAAGAGAGTGTGGCCTCTCTGAGCACCACACAAGATGAGACACAAGACAGTTTCCAGATGAACAATGGGACACCAAATTCCGGTTATCTCCTACAAGGTGGATACATGTTGGCCGCATCCTACTGGCCAAAGGCAAGTTTATAATGCAACTTTGAAAACCAAAGCAGTAGTTGAAGATGGGCTCTGAATTAGTATTCTGTTAAATGTGTTAAAACCATGAAGCAGGGGAAATAGCTGTACGATTTGAATTTCAGGACCTTTTAGTTGTTGTTATGTTGGCTCCTGAAACATGCATTAAATCCAGATAGTACTTTTCGCAATTTTTGAAGGGGAGCATAACTCCCATGTAACAGGTCCTTGGCACTTTGTGAGAAATTACATTCAGAGTGTAAAAAGTTGACTTATATCAAATATAGGGGGGAGTCTTGAATTAAGAAATAAGCGTTTGCTTACAGAACTTGTAATTTTAGCAGTCTCAAGTTTTATTTGACAAAAAACTGTGAAATAATCAGAAAATCCAGTAGTTTCTGTAGTCTTAATGTACTTAGCTGAGTTTATTGGGACTTGAGAACTGTGTACTATGGAGGTGTGTGAAGTGTTACCTGTGTTTGGTGTCTAAAGAAGGGGAATGAGGAATAGCATGGTTTTGGAAGCTAAAAGGACATGAATAAAAGGCTGTAGATTTAGTTTTATAAATGCTATTTGCTGTATGTTATGGTGCTGCTCATAGGTTCGGATCCTGCTAGCAGTGAGTCAAAGCCACACATAGAAATACTGCTTTGGTAGTTACCATTTCTGTCCTTTAAAAATCAGGGAGATAGTGTATTTAAAGCATTTGCCAGACCGTGTACAGACGAGAGAGATTGCATATTTGTTTACAGGTACATAGTGAAATTAACTACGGAGGGGGCTTTCACAGACTTACAGGGAATCAGTACAAATCCAGGAACTTAAGAATCTTTGAGTCTTAAGTCCAGTGATAAAAATGTTGTCATTTCTCTTCTGTGTAGAATTAAGAGCTAATACATAAATGTAACAGTGTTGGTAAGCATTGGTCTTACAAAATTCTTTTCTCTGTGTTTTAGGATCGAGTTATGATTAACCGACTTGACAGTATTTGTCAGACAGTGTTGAAAGGTAAATGGCCTTCAGCCCGAAGGAGCTACGACAGCACTACAGTGGCATCGTTCTACACCACCAAACTGCTGGATAGTTCAGGGGCAGCTGCAGAGTACAGTGAGCCCAGTGCACCCACACCCCCCCTCGCAGCTGTAAAAGAAGAATATGACCAATCACCCCAGCTGTCAAAGGTGAAGAAGCATGTACGAGAAAAGGAGTTTACAGTGAAAATCAATGACGTATGTTTATTTTTATTGCCCTAGGACCTGGTTGCGATTGCGGTGTGCGGCATGCTTTACCTGCAAGTGGCTGCCTGCTCTCACTCTCACTTCCTTCACACACTTGTTTGTGGGTATTTGGGTCTGCTGCTTCTGGGCACTGAGTGTTTGGGGTTTGGGTTTGGTTTTTTGGGGAGGGGGTTTTTATGNTTTTTTTTTTTTTTAATTTGCATAAGCCACTGGAAGGAATCATTTTTTTCTCTCTGAATTGAATTTTTGCCATGCTGATGCTTCCTCAGACAGCTTGTTTTATGCTGTTTCTAACAAATCTGGTTAGTATAAAAAGGTATTTCTGCTGTTCAGCTTTTTTTAGACATTTCAGCAAGCACTTTATTATTTCATGGTCTTTCAGAGGATTACATGAAAATTTCCTGGTTTAAATGCAGGCTAGAAGCTTCAAACATTTTGTTTATCTGTAGTTTGAGACCTGTTTGTAGCGCATAAAAATATGACTATTTACCCTTGTAGTTGGGTCTAGGACTGGATTCAGGAGGTAAACAGCTTACCAGTGTCTGGATTTTCCAGTTCAGATGAAATTTCTGTTCAAATGTTGGTTTTACATGGAAGAGCAAGATTGTATAAGGTCTAACACAGTGTTTTCATTCTTTCTCAATTCTTCTGGAGTAACTGTATGTGAAAACCCTGATTATTAAGTAGTTATTTCTGCTTCAGCAGAAGCTCTTCTAACCCTGGCATTTATTTAACAGGAAGGTGGTTTGAAATTGACTTTTCAGAAGCAGGGACTGTCTCAGAAAAGGCCATTTGAAAGCGAGGAGGGTGCATTGGGTCAGCAGCAATATCTGGCTCGGCTACGTGAACTCCAGAATGCTTCAGAAACCAGCCTTGTCAACTTCCCAAAATCACTTCCCAAATCAGGTACATAAAATATCAGAGAGCAGATAATCTAGTATTAAATCTGTGTTGTTCTGTTGATGTCCATGGATTGGCAGTGGAGAGAGATGTTTGCAATGTTGCTGTTCTAAACTGCAGTCTGCAGAAATTCTCTCCAGTGTGGAGACACTCCCCAGTTTGGAGCACCTGATACTTTATCACAGTGTCAATTACTGTAATGTTCATTTATTAGAATGATGCCATTACACCTTGTAAACACCCCCCCTCCAAGAAGATTTTAATACAGTGCATCATCGTGCACTGACAGTCATCAGTTTAACTCAGAACTTAATGTGACTACTTATAAGTTAAATGATGAGTTCCAGATTTATGCCTCTGCCAGTTTGCACTCTTCATAATCTTTCTTGTGTCTCATATAAAGAAACAGTGGAGGACAACAATCTAGAATAAATTTTTGATTTATAGCCAAGAACTTACAGCTTGTTTCAGAACAAAATAATAGTAGGTACACTCTGACAAATAAAAATGATCCTAAAGTAAGGAGTTAACATTTGGATTAAAATACTTGACATTATTAGAAATTGGTGCCTAATTTAGGCCAGCTTTTGCTTAAATTTTGCAACATGCCAACAATGTCTTGCTAAATATTTATTTAGGGATGTCTTCCTCTCTGTGGATGTGATGTCAACATTTTTCAACAGCTATCATCCCTGTACAGATTAATTTGGAGAGGGTGGAAGGGCAGTAATGAAATTTTCATAGTAAAGTGGCTTTCAGAACCTGATATTCATGATGCTTTAAACAATCATAAAACAAAGGGCAATTTGTCTTAGCTGTTACATGTAGAAATTATATGCACTTGTACAATTTCAAGTAATTTTATTTTATTTTTTTATTCAGATGTGTTTCTCTTTATAAACAAGCAACTGACACAAGTTTTATTGCATCATTTATTAGGTACTTCCAGTCACTTAACAGCCAGTGCCAATGGAGTCATAGTTGACAGTCAGCCTGTAGTCAAAAAGAGACGAGGAAGAAGGAAGAATGTGGAGGGGGTTGATGTCCTCTTTATGAATAGAAATAAACAGCCTAACCATGTAAGTAAACTTGATTTTGTATCCAAAAAATAAGATCGAAATTATTATTAGTGCCTTAGCTGAGCATAACCAACTGTCCCTGTTCAACAAAAACTTGTAGTCAAAACTTCTGGGTTTGGGATTTTTTTTTGCTGACAGTTTATGATTACACAGATGAGAACTTGGTGAAGTGTCATTAAGTATTAGATACATACAATACCCATAACTGTTTTAAAAATATAACTTCAATTCTGATGAACTTTCACAATGTATTATTAAAAATTCATGGCTTGACATAGCAACACTTTCTGACATGCTTTCCTGTAACATCTGTAATGGGACCTGACTGGGCAGTGACTTGAGGGGATTTCTGTGGCACGAGCAGTGCCCAAGTCCTTGAGTGTGTCCGTAGTGATCTGCAGGACTGTGGCCTTCATTGGCTTAGACATGAAATAATTGTGATGGTTTGTTTTCAATGCAGAAAATCAGATGTTTTTAATTTCTCCAGGTTAATCCAGGTATTAACTCCTGTCAGGTTGCTGCAGGAATAAACCCAACACTCACTTACACACAGTCCCAAGGCATGCTTGATGCAGAGAGTCCAGTTCCTGTTATTAACCTAAAAGATGGAACAAGGCTTGCAGGTGATGATGCCCCCAAAAGAAAAGATTTAGAAAGGTGGCTTAAAGAACATCCTGGATATGTTGAAGATTCAGGAGCTTGTATTCCTGTGAGTATTTCTTTCACCTGTCCCTAGCTAAATAGTAAAATATTTCTCATATGATGTGTTTGGGTTTGTATTCTGTGTTACAGGGAATTATTTCCTTGTTCTTCTGTTCCACTTGGGAAAAGGAAAATACCCATTTCTTTTTACAATGTGAGGTCTGCAAGCCCTCCTTTTGTCTCACAAATGTAATTGCTACGAAAACCAATACTGAATCAAGACATTTGATCTTTGTATTGTTTCACTTAGGATTTAAAAAATTATCTAGGATAAGGAAACTCTTATTACCATGATGATGGGAGCTGAAAATGTGTAACAGCATATTTAGTGATGTGCAAGAGGATTAAAGACTTTCCTGTGGAATGTATCTCATTCCTGTAGTCTACATTACAGTGCTGTGGTAGTGATGTTCGTGTGGGTATGATCTTCTCATTATGTTACTTCCGAATTTGAGATTTGTTGTTATTGAGCAGAATGTAGGAAAATCCTGTGTGTGACATCTGGAGTAACAACCTTACTTCTCCATGAAGGTAATACAAAACAGCAGCAATGTTCCAGACAGTTAAAGCACTGTTAAAAACTGAGAAATTAGTGAAACAAAGCAATGGGCAAAGGCATCAGAGAAATGATGTAGTGCTGTTTACCAGCTGCTTATTAAATGATTGTAATTAGTAAATAGGTATTGTTATTAAAATATTTCTGAAGTTGAAGTTGACTTCAAATGAATGCCTGACTCAAGAGAATGCACAGAGTTCTTACTGTTTTTAAGTAGTTATATCAGAAAGATAATTGGCTTTTTAATTCCTTTATAACAGAGGATGCAGCTGCATGATGGGAGGCCCAAACAAAAAAGGCACCGCTGTCGAAACCCCAATAAACTGGATGTTAATAGTTTAACTGGTGAAGAACGTGTCCAGCTCATAAATAGAAGAAATGCAAGAAAGGTATTCATGATACTGTTCCCATTCTGATCCTCCCCAAACGAAAATTTACTCCAGATTAAGAACTTGATATACACTTGCTAAAATGTTCCCAGTATGCAAGTGAAAGGTTTTTGGTTTAAAGTTTTGGCACAGAGCAAAGAAGTCGATTACAATCTTTTGGTAAATGTTTTGCAACTGTGAAAATATGTAAGATACAGATAGAAACATGGTTTATGTTCAGATAGAACTGGACACTCGGGATGGTGCAATGTTTGTGCTGTTGACTCAGAGGCAGGGCCACTAAAATGTGTTCAAAATGTGAGATCGAAGTGGTGACTTCGTCAGGAGTTTGAAATGTTTTGTAATCTTCTCATTACAATTTTTGACACAATTAAAATTATATTGGTAGTATATCCAGCAAAGAAACTTGCCTGTTGGAATTAAGGGAATCCTGTGTACTGGATTATTCTGCTTTTTGCTTTTTTCAGTGATGTCTGGGATTTGCTCTTTATGGATCACCAGTAGGTGTTGGCTGTCAGTCACATTTCTAGATGCAATGGTAGGGGAACTGGAGAACAAAAGGAGAAGGGGAATTCTTGTGTAAAAAGGCAGCAGTGGAAGATGTGAGAGCAGGCATTGAACTAAATTTTTGTACAGGTGATCAAAGTTTGGGAATGGCACAATGCATTTGAATAGGCTCTGGGGAGGGCTAACGGCAGTATTCAAGAAAAGGATGCAGAACATTGCTGGTGTCTATTGAACAGATCTGGCCAGATGTGTGTGATGGTGTCTTTGAATGTCAGTGTAGCACCAGAGCAGCAGTCCAGTGGGAATCTTTGAGCTGTTGTGTCCATTTATGGAGTGTTTTCCCTTTCCTTTGTGGCACTGCCGGCTTTTCTTTTTGTTAGAGCAGCTGCAAGGGAAGCAGGATGGGGTTTTTTTGTATGCTGCTATATTAAGGTCAGGAGCTTTGTCCATCTGTACAGGAGAGCGAGGCAGAATTTGAGTCTTTAATCTCTTCAGTGTATTGAGACAGCAGCTCTAAAGGGGAACCAGAAAGGTTTGTGAGCCTCTGGAAACAGATCTGTGGCTGCTCTTCAGTAAGCTCTGCCCTGAGGGATCTTGTCAAAGTTGAGGATCAAGGTGTGAGAGATCTGATCTCTGTTTACTGTGAAAACCTGTGTTTTCATGATGGCTTTTTTCCCCTCGAATTTCCACTCCATAGTTGGCACTTGGATAGTTTCTTAATCTTAGTTTTTCCATTTATAAGTTGTCTTCAACTTCTCTGCATCGCCAAACTCGTTTTGTCTCATTTTCTTTTGTAGTTCTTTTATAGTAATACTGTAAGTAGCAGGGGGTGAGGGGCCAAAAGTAGCCTAGAAAATATGAGTTTAAGTTGCAGTTCATAGAGAAAGTTAAGCAGAAACCAGAAATTTTTTCCTTTTTTCTTTCTGGATCTGAGTAATACCTCTCATTAATTTAAAAGCTTACTTTCCTGCTTATATGCTTTTATTAGGATATGCTGTTTAGCCATTTTAATTTGGCCTTTTTGCATTAAAAAAACTCAAGAACTTAGTTCATTATGGTAGAGCCTCTTAAAAGAAGTATTTCTAGAAGCTGACTGAGATGATAGAATAGGATTGATATATTGAATAAAGGAAAAGTTTAACAGGATTGTACTTAAACCTTCTTGGTAATGCTTGGACCACTGTTGTTCTCTGTTCATGTGGTTGCTCTTCTGTTCATTGCATGTCTAAATAAACATTAAATATTAAACATCAGTGGGAATGTCAAATATTCAAGTCTCAGAGTTTAATAGATGAGTTTGGATTTTGTAGATTTAGAACAAATGGTGTACATATTTACCACCACCAGGAGTCAGTCAAAAGCTGGATCATGCTCAGTGATAATTTGAAGTGAGGCTTTGTGTTGTATTATTTAAAAGGTAAAAATGAAACAGTGTCAGGTATTAATGTTGCCTTTTTTGTTATCCGTTGTCACATATTCACTGGCTTTTATCTTCTGCTTCTCAGGTTGGGGGTGCATTTGCTCCCCCTCTGAAGGATTTGTGCAGGTTCTTGAAAGAAAATCCAGAGTATGGAGTGGCTCCTGAGTGGGGAGAAGTTGTAAAACAGTCTGTGAGTATTTGCAGAATAAGATAACCATGACATGAAATGTACATGAAAGGAAACAAGGCAAATAGAAAAAAATGCATGCCAAGAGGTGTGATTTTCGTTTCTGGTATTACATTAACAGCAAACATGAATCAGTGTCAGCTTTGTGCCAGCTTAGTTCAGTAAATGCTTTGCTGGCACAGCTGGAGTAGGAGAAAGGGGTGGAACAGTAACTGGCAACCCCAAATTAGAGATTTTGTTGAAGATGCCGTGACTGTGACTTCTCTTATCCTAAATGTAGCCCTAGTGGCTTTTAGAAAAGATACTAGCCAAGGAATTATTTATGGATAAGAATACTTTTCTCTAAAGTTCAGTTAGGAAGAAAAAAATGCCTAATTTTAAATATTTATTTTCCTTTATTTTGCACCTTTGAGAAATTAGGATACTGAGGATACTATCAGTTAGTCTTGCCTTGAAGATAAGGACATACTTTGAACTTCAGAAAGTTGTGTTGTATAGTGTACACCTCTAAATATAGGTATAAATAATAGCAGAATTACTTTGAGAAGGTAGTAGTTATCTGCAGTAGAGAAGAACAGAACTTGTTCTGAATTCTTGTAGTTGTATTAAGCTAATATAAATTAGAGTTATTTGCTGGGGAAAAAAGGCAGTTGTACTATGGAGTTGAGTAATAATTGATCTTATGATTGCTGTTTTAAAAAGAAATTTTCAAGACAATACGTATTGAAGGGAATATTGGTGTTCATTGCAAGTCTTTCTTTGTTGTTAGGTAGGAGGACTTTGAGTGGCGAAGTAATACTCTACAAATCCTAAATAGAAGTACTCTGAATTTAATTTAAATTCAAGTTCAGTCTTTATTGTTTATTCTTCAGTTTATGGATGAGATGAAATATGAGGACATTAAAGAGACACTAGGAATAATAAAAAGGGCTCACAGATTGTTGGTCTGTGTGCAATCACACATATTTAACTTTAAATTGAAAACTAATTAAACTGTCAAGTGGTTGCTGTGTGGTAATATTTCAAAGCAATGCTGGTTTAGATCTTAGATTGAGCTTGCTCCTGTAATTAGCTATATTTGGCTTGATGTGCCAGGAAACCAGTAAGGATGAGTTAGCAGAGGGTGTGAGAGGATCCATGTGTAGCCTTCACAGTGGAGATGGGCCTGTAGACATTTGGGATGTGGTAGCATGGAGTCATCACAAATTCCAGGGAGCTCTCTGGAGATCAGGCCTTTGACAGTGCTCTGTACACCTGAGTCCTCTGTTTGCTTTTCATTTGCCATCTTTAAGCTCTCAAAACACACTAAAAGTGCCCCTGTGTCTCTCGCAGGGCTTCCTCCCAGAAGGAATGTTTGACCGCATCCTGACGGGCCCGGTGGTGCGGGAGGAAGTGAGCCGGAGGGGGAGGCGCCCCAAGAGTGAGATCGCCAAGGCAACGGCAGCTTTTGCAGCCGCCTCCGCCGCCTCCGCCGCCAGCGTGTCAGTGAACCCGCTGCTCGCCAACGGGCTGCTGCCGGGGGTGGATCTGCCCGGGCTCCAGGCCTTACAGCAGAACCTGCAGAGCCTGCAGTCGCTGCAGGTCACGGCGGGACTGATGGGAATGCCGGCCGGCTTAGCTGCCGGAGGAGAGGCCAAGAACATGGCTGCCATGTTCCCCATGCTGCTGTCGGGGATGGCTGGGTTACCAAACCTGCTGGGCATGGGAGGACTGCTGACAAAGTCGACAGAATCCGTTTCGGAGGAGAAAAAGGGAAACGATTCGAAGGAGACAGATACAAAGAAAGAAAGGACAGAAGACCAAAATACGGATACTGGTGGTGAAAACTCTGTTTCAAGTTCTCCTTCGACATCCTCTGCCGCTGCAGCTGCCAATCCTCTCTCTCTTAACCCTTTACTTTTGTCCAACATACTTTACCCAGGGATGCTTCTCACTCCAGGCCTTAATCTTCATATCCCAGCTTTGTCTCAGTCTGATATTTTTGATGTACAGAACAGTGAAAGCAATGACACAGGCTCAGCCAAGCCCACAGAGGAAAAGGAGGAAAATTCTAGGGTTAGAGATCAGGAAGACAAAGGGGGAACAGAGCCAAGCTCTCACAACGAAAACAGCACAGATGAGGGTTCAGAGAAAGCAGATGCTTCATCTGGATCTGACAGTACATCGTCTTCATCTGAGGATTCGGATTCGAGTGATGAAGACTGACCCCAGACTCTGCACTTAAATTATAAACTGATTTTGAATTTATTCTTTAATTATTTCATTGTAAATAACCCAGTGTTGAGTGCATCAATGATTTACTGACCGAACATTTCAGTATTTGTTTAGAAGTGCAAACTGCTTTCAGAGACGTTTTGCATGTAATATTTCTTGAAGTTCATAAGTTTCTGAACTTGTATGTACTATCAAATACACAATGGTGTAAAATTACAACAAAAGGCATTATAATTTTGTTGGGGGGTTAATTTTATGAAAATAATGCTCAAGTAAGAGCTGTATATTTAATATATTTGCAGTGAACACAGAATACTTTATGCATATTATTGATTTAATTTGAATATAGTTTTACAGCCTCCTTGACACTTATAATTTACAGATCAAAACTCAGCAATAATTTGGGCAGCTAATGAATGTCATGAAAGCTGTAGAATCTACATCACCATCCATTGCTTTAATTACATGAAAATGCTCTAGTGTTGTGATGCACTGCTGTTTCCAATTCAGGTACAAGTGTGTTTAAAAGAAGAGAAATTTTCCCAATCAGCCAATTAAACTGGCTACCTGTTACCTCAGCTGAGTTAGTTTAGGAAGTTTACATTGGTTTCTATTACTTGTTTTCAGGTTTTGTTTTGTTTTTTAAAGACATCCTGTATAGCATGTTAAAATCTGAGTTATTTGAGGTAAGACTGTTGGGGTTTTCTTTCCCCCTTACTGCAGCTGTTCTCGTCGACAGCAGTAAGGGGAAATTAAAGCAAAAACTGTCTTATCTCATGCTACTTGGCACCATGTAGATCTATTTAGTTTACACCTTGCAAAGTTTTGGGCTCCCTCTGCAGAATAAAAAGTCCCAAAATGAGGAGTAGTTTCCCCAAGACTCAGAAGAGGCAAACTGTCATAAAGTGCCACTGAAAAGACCTTTCAACACTGCATAATTCATGTAAAAATTGTTTGTTTGCTTTGTTTGTGTAGATTTCTATTTGTGTTTTATGTCATAAAACCTCCTGGAGTTCCCAGTTAATAATGGTAAATAAAGTACAGATAGTTTTGAACTCCTTTTGAGTTTAAACTTCTCTGCAGATTTAAATCTGACTAAATATTAAATATTATCCAAAATCATTATTGGGATATCACTTCATATATTATGCTGAGTTACCCACTAACGAAAAAGCACTTTGAATAGTAAGGAAGACAAATTATTCCTAGAAACCACAGTAACAGGGCATAAGGCATCTGTTTAAGTCCAAATCCTTAGAACCCTTTACTATATAAAATCTGTCTAAGATTTGATGTGTGATATGATTCCTCCTTCTTAAGCTGCTATTACTCTGACACGGTCGAGGCCCAGACTCACATTTACAGAACTTCTGAACTGACTGAGACTTCAGTTGACCTTGGTTACATCATTTGCGGTCCAAGAATAGGCAAGTGTTAAGAGAAAATAGATACAGGTACTAGTGAAAGTCATGGAAAAAGCTTTACAAAGGGATAAATTTAAAAATAAAAAACAAAAACTGTATATTTTGATATAGTTCTGTTGCTTGCTTGTACAGTAAAACAACTGTTGTTTTTTATCAAGAACTTTACCAATGAAATATAAGTTTCTATGTGCAAAATAACTAGCCCCATGATTAGAAGCAGTATTAGATGTAATTACACAATTATACAAGTACCATTTGGATTGTGCTGGTTACGTATTTTCCCAGATAGTATTCTGATTTTTGGCCCTTCATGCAGTGTCTTAGCAATAGTGAAAATCAAAAACTGCCAAGAGAAGGGGGTAGCAATTCATCATTAAAATAAAAAGTATTTCATATTTAATATTTTGCCCTTTGTAATATAGCACTTTTATTTAACTAGGATGCATCTATGAAATAGCCAAAGTTTTACAAGCAGTTATTAACTTCGTTTGCTGATGGAGTATGTCAACAATACCATCACTTCCCACCCTTCCCCCACAAAACAAGTCCTAAATCTTGTGGCTAAAACCTAATTTATATCAGATTTATGAAATAAAGTATTTTCCTATTATGGTCAAGTAAGTTTGGTTACTGTTCTAGTGATTCTTTCTATGTAATAAGGCAATTACAGTTTCAAGTAATGAAGGCTGGTGTAGACTTGAACATAATTATATTTGGGTTATTTTTCATCAGTTTGATCCAGAGGGGGAAAAGTGTCCCACTATCAGCTAAACTATATGCAAATACGGTTGTATAAAGTTAAGGGTTATAAGGAAACCTCAGTAGAATTACACTAATACTGAAGTTAAAATTAAAAGGATATCCAAGGTGATGATAAAGTGTGTGTTGGTAGTTACTAAAAAAAAACCTTAGCTGTTATTGCCTTGTATTTCTATCCCTTGTTTCAGGCTTCATGATCCAAGTCTTAGTCCAGGTTTTTTTTGGACATTTGCAATATTTGCCAGTTGTGTTCTGTGTAGTCTGAACTTGCTTTCTGTAGTTGAACAAGCGTCCTAAAAAGTCATTTGTAATTTATTGAATTACTTTCTATGATGTTCTATAGAGCAAATGGAAGTTTAATTATTTTTTATTAAACATATTCTTTGACTACCCGTGATGTCGGCCTCAGTATGTGAAAGTAATGCTGTGTAGGGATTAAACGTGTATCTTCCAGCAGCTAAAGTCAAGGTTCAGTGCTAAGTTTTAAAACTGAAATTATTCCTAAGACCTTAAAAAACCCCTGCAAACAAGCCAAGGCTGTAACACTCACACCTGCTGCCCGAGACCATGGTTTGCTCTTGTATGATTTTACTGGGAGTCAATTGCCTCTAATCCTCTTGTCTTCCAAACAAAACCAGCTCTCATTCCCACCCTTCAGTGCTTGAGGTTAGAAAGGAATGTATGGCCTAGGTGCTGGTCCAAAAGTTACCTTAATTTTAAATAAGCGTGTTGGCAGTGAAGTAAGTACCTTTTCAGTCTTTTTAAAACCTTGCATTACTTTCCACATCTTTATTAAAGCAATTCATTGTGTACCCAGCAGTTACTATTGCATGTATTTCACACAGGGCACAGACATTTCTCCTGAACCCGAGTTGTCTCCTGCTTGTCCGGTGCCACCTTGCTTTAACCTGGCATTGCATTTGAATGATTCAATGGTATCCTTATTTATTTCAGTCTGAATTTTGTCTTCATATCCTGATCATCCTTTCAGAGCTTCTACTTCCTCAGATCTGTACACGGGTGATAAAAGTGCACATACACATGAGCTCTGTTCTCAAGTTCTCTCTGTCTTTTTTCCTTGGAAATCCTGCAAAATCTCTAATAGTATTTTTTAAATTTATTTTTAGAATCCAGTCTTCTTGGTCTATAAATTAAGATACAAGGATCTATTTTTCAGTGAAACTATTCCCAAGGAACAGGTGATCTAGGCACTATATTGGTGGTTAGTTTCTTGCACTCCTTCGAAATTTTTCCAAACACTACGTGGGTTATGATGATTAGATAATACTCTTAACAAAGGGTCCAGGGCAAAGTCCTGTCCTATTTGTTTTATTTTTTCTCTGAGAAAATGACTTGTGCCATGTTACTGAGTAATAAATTTTTCATGGATTGCTCAGTGTGACAGTGCTGATCACCCATTAAAATGAAGGTTTGATCAAGGTCTAATTGAGGCTGTAGTGAGACGAAATGTGCGTGGTGTTCAGGGTTGATATAAAGGGATCTGCACAGTAGTGTTACAATAAATTATTTGTGATGTGCAAATTATAACATCTAGTTTTATAAGCATGATGTGGTTCTGTTACACCTATAATTACCTTCCACATGAGCAGGCTGTTTTAGTGCAGTGTGGGATTTACACTGCTGTAGCTGACCAACGTTTAAAATTTTACATCTGAACCTTGTTGGGACCTTGGGCTCATGTTGGTATCTGCAGAGGAGGCTAATTGTGCTGGTGTAGCCACAGGAGTTTACAAAATAACTGTCCTGGCTTATCTAAATGTCCCTTATGTTACACAAACAGGCAGTATAATTTCTTTGTTACATTTAGAGGAAAAGGAAATAAAAATAATAGCTTTCCAAGGTTTTTTATGATTCCTTTCTTGAATGCTGCCTCCTTTTAGGTTCTCTCACGCAAGGAAGAAAGGAAAATACAATGCCCAAGATGCTGCATGAAGTTACACTGCAAAATGAGGACTTGTTTGCTCTGCCTCCTGTGTGCTTCCAGTGTGGATGAGGCCTGACAGTGCACAATTCTCATTAGTGTTCCAGGTAAGGTCTCATGAATAAAAGGGAGGCTGGTTTGGGAAATTCTTGGGATCCTAATGTCAGTTACAGTATCATCATCTCTCTTGTTCCCTTGCGCTCACCAAAACCAGCAATAGTGCTCACACTGTTTTCTGTTCTCAGAGGAGAAAAGCATTTGATTTGGGAACTGCCATGTCAGCTCCTCTGCTTGACACCATCTGACCTGTGTGCAGCTGCTCAAAGCAGGGGACAAGAGCATGTTCATAGGGAAAATTTCTGAGACTGCAGGACAGTAAAAAATGTTTGTTACTGTGGGGTAGCCAAGCAGCTGTGAGGGACTGGGGCTGAGAGTGTTTGTGGCTGTTACTTGTGATACTGGTGGATCTAACATGGAGTCCAGTAGTGGAAATTATTCAAGTAATTAACATGCCAGATGAGGATAACTCTTTATTATTCTTGCATCTTTTTAACGGGGGAGGAGCAGGAGGGAAGGAGGGGAGAGGTGAAGTGGAAAAACAAGTGAATCTAAGTCCTCAGGGATAAAAAAAGATTTCACTAAAACATTACTTGTCTAAGTTTTCAGTACACCATTAAATGCAAACTTTAAAAAAAGTTTTCTACACAAGAGCAGTCAAGTTAAACCATTTATTTACGAAGTCTGGATGCATAAAACCATAGGGAAATACACAAGTGTAATCACAGCATAATAACCTTCCCTTTAACCTCAGCTTTGTTTGTCTTTCAATATTGTGGGGGTTTGTTCCTCCTTTTTTTTTTATAAAGGATTTTTAAAGAGTAGATTAATGTTTCTCAGTAGAAATTAAATACTGTAATAAATTCTTGCTGCTTTGTGCTTTAGTAGATACTGTAAATTTAGCTAAACAAAAAAGCCCTACATCATTTATATAGTCTTACAAGTGGCAGAGAGCTTCCCATCAATGCCCTGCATATCTCAGAGCAGGAACTTGGCCTCACTGCAAAGTTCACAGCACCTCTGGGTTAAAAAAAAAAAAATATGTAAGACATTTAAATACAGCTAATCACTAGTTTATAATGTTGTAAGTTGTTCTGGTAGTTTGGGGGCTGCAGGTATGGGAGGGATCTTGCTGGCATCACCATCTTCCAGTGCCAGCTCAGGCCTTCTGTTCTCAGTGCTGGGTAACAATGTGTATTTGTGTCCTGAATCATATCTCGGGTCAGCCAAATCATCTTTTCTTGACATTTTGTTTTTCCCCCTGAAGCTTTCAGCATTTTTAAAACACCAGTAATAAAAAATCAAGCTGACAGAGTCAATAAATCACTTCTAATCAAGCGCAGCCTGTTTTATTGATCACTTAATTGACATGTACCTGCTCTAGGACTGACCTCTCCTTAAATCTTATTTTCGGCAGCCTCCTCTCTGCTCGGTTGGGACTTAACTAGGGGGAGCTATTTCTGTCTCTTTCCTACCCCCCACTGTCTATGTACTTACGTGTATGTACAGCCCCTAGTCCGCACTGCGTGTGTGTGTGTGTGTGTGTGTGTGTATGTGTGTGTGTGTGTGTGTGTACAGCCCCTC
>VWZT01016552.1:298758-335286 GCA_013397055.1 Pachycephala philippinensis | reverse complement strand
GGGCCGAGCCGGGTCCCGCGGGGGGCGCGGCCGCCGCCCCCTCCCCGCCGGGCGAGGACGGCGAGACCCGGCAGCGCTACGAGGAGCTCTGCAGGAGCCTCAACATGGACGAGCGCGCCCGCGCCGAGGCCTGGCTGAGCTACCAGAGCATGAGGCGCAACTACACCCTGGAGGTGAGGACGCGACGACGGGGCCGCGGCCGGCCTGGGGGGAGCCCGGCGGGAGGCGGGGGTGAAGTGCGGAGGGAAGGGACGGCCGTGGAGGCGCGGCGGCCTCTCCCTCGCACCGCCCGGGCGGCCGGGAGTAAACATCGCAATTTGGAGTCATAGCGGCGGAAAGGTGTTAAAAATGGAAGTGCCCCCGTCGCTGTGGTCCTTCCGCTCCCAGCAGTCCGGCCGAGGAGCGGCACGGTGGCCTCGGCCAGCTCCGCTCTGTAGCCGCGCGGGGCCCGCGGAGATGCCCAGCGCAGGTGTGATTACATTTATCAGCTATTTATTGGGGGCTTGCATGGCCGTGGCACGGCCCAGGCTGCGGCGTTAGGGGTAAAAGGTGAAGGGTACAAGGTAAAGGGTTGGTCACGTCGTTCTTGAAAACAGGAACACGCGGTGACGCGCCCGGGAGCTTCGGAGGCGCCTTTTATCGGTGCCTTGCTATAGTAAAGGTGGCGCTTGTGATAACCCTCGGGAGTTCTCGGGTCTCCCCAGCGCTGCCCTCCCCGTGACCGGGCGGCTCTGGGCAGAGCTGCGGCGGCTCCGCGCCCGGGGCAGGGCTCGGTCCTGCGGGAAGGAGGAGTCCTGCTCCGACAGCGCCTCTGTCACAGCGCACACGGGCTGCGATGCTCGGGAAGGAGCCTTGACCTCCCCCGAAGCTGTGCGCTCACCCGGGCCCGTGACATCACGTAGCCCTACAAAACCACAGCATCGAATTTAGCTTGACCCCTTGTTTTACCCGTCCGTTTCCCACTGAAGTGTTGCTGTTTGATCAAATAGGGAGAATAAAATTTCAAGTGCTCGTTAGAATTAATTTCTGTCTTTAGGTGCTAGACTGAATAATTGTTCTACTGTGTAATGTAGAGCAAAATGAAAGCTATGTTTTTCTTTTCCTACTGTCCGTTCAGGGCAGAGGAATGTTTTGGAACCAAGGAACTGTAGCCTTTTTTTTCCTTCTTTTTTTGCTTGTGTTCAGTGCAAAATTCTGTAGAAGAACACTAAAAATATATTGCTACACTTTGAGTCAATTGTGAAATTTATAACGGTAACTAGTAGTTTTAGCTTTGATGCAGTTCAGTATTAAGTGTCAATTTAGCACCTGTTTTGCTGCAGTTAAGGACCCTAAGCACAACAGAACTTTGAAACAAATCAAGTTTGTCCCTGGTTGAACTTCATCTTTTCAGGACACAGTTCTTTTCCCCGATGCTGGGGTAGCTGAAAAGCATGTTTTTCTTTTCAGTGAAGTTTTTAGATGCCTGATGTTTTGATTCACAGGGAAATGACATGCACTGGTTGGCTTGTGCCTTGTACGTGGCTTGCAGGAAAGCAATTCCAACTGTGAGCAGAGGAACAGCAGAAGGAAATTACGTATCCTTAACCAGAATCCTGCGCTGTTCAGACCAAAGGTAACTTTTCTTCTTGCTGATTTTTAAACACTGAAAAAATCTCAAAGGGTGCTTATCACCTTGTGAAATTGGAAATAGAGAATAAAAGCTAAATGTGTTTCTTGTTTCCTGCTTTTAAAGGTAGACTTTATATCACTGGAATGTTTGTGTTATAGCTCACTGCCACAGAAGTAGGGCAGCTCCTTTGGCTCAGTACTATGTTCATAAGATCACTGATTTTCAAAATAAGAGGTTGACTTCCTTCACTCAAAGGAGAAAGAAGCCAGTCACTGAAGAAGAGTCAATTTTTGGGGTCTGCAAAGTGTGAACTTCTCATGTGAGAAACCATTTTTAGTTTGCTGTGAAAATATTCACATGATTTATCTCCATTTTTACATAAGAAAACTTCACTTTTCACATGCTCTTGCTGAAGTCACTAAATGAGGTCAGAATCTGATGAACAAATTTGTGTCAAATGTTTACGTACATAAAGTAATAAAGAAAAGCTTCCGAAACAATTTACTTCATTTATTAGCAATCTCATTGTTTTCTAAAAATTCAGTAGATTGGCACAAAAAGAAGAAAGAATGTTCTTACATACTTTTTCTCCCATTTCCTCCACTGTTGAAGCATTGCTGTTTATTTAAACAATGCAAAAGTGTTCCTTTATAAACTTCGGTTTTCCAAATCAGAAATTCAGGGAATGAATGTTGATAAATTGTTTCTGTGATCTGGGCTATCAAAGACTATTAACACTGAAAAAGAAGGTGTAGATAAAGGAGCAGAAAAGGAATCAAAGCCAAATTTGCAAAGTGCAATTTACTAAAACTTAAGAGGTTTTTCATACTTGGTAGAATATTCTTAGCATTGTGGGTCTCACAGGTTGTTTTATTTAAGTTAATAAATTATTCAGAAAAACGAGGCAAATCTGATTTCAGAATAATCTGACTGTTGGAGTTGATTTTGTCTTTGTGAGGAAATGCCAGACCTGTGAGTACATAGTTAACATGGTTATCAGCCGAGGATCTAAAAATATTTCACGAGCTGTCTGAGCTCATCCACGTTTATGGGTGAAGGACTGGCTCCGAGTTTGTTGTCACGTTTGCAATGCCACCATTTCCTCAGTAGTTTGGGCAGTAGAAATTGCACTTTCGTGGAAAATGTACAGTTTATTTCTGCAGGAAAAATAAACGTCCTTTCTGATCTAACCCGTTGGGTATTTCCAGCTTGATCGAGTTTTTTAACAAGATGAAGAAGTGGGAAGACATGGCAAATCTCCCATCCCAGTTCAGAGAGCGAACTGAGAGATTGGAGAGAAACTTTACCGTTTCTGCAGTCATTTTTAAGAAGTATGAGCCCATTTTTCAGGACATTTTCAGGTATCCTCAAGAAGATCAACCTCGTCAACAGAGAGGAAGAAAACAGAGGTGTGTTTCTGTTATTTCCAGACTGATTTTAGAGCATTACTTTAGTGAAAATATAATGAAGTTGCTTGGTTGTTTTAGTAGTATTTTGACTGTGTTCTCATAGTTGTTGTTTATAATATCAGAGTTGGTTTGTCCTTACTTGAGGTAAATTTTTTAACTCTTCTTTGGTTTCAGATCTGACAGGGGGCAGGAAATCCCAAAGTTTCTAATGATTTGGGAGGTGAGGGAGAGGGGAGAGATTTCAATCAGCTTGTAGACAAGGGAAGTACTAATATTTCGAAGCTTAGTCTGTTTCACTGCCCAGTAAGTCCCATGGATTTCTTCGTAGATGCAGATCTTGTGGATATTTTACTTTATAGTGGAAGCTCTGTTCCTTTGTTACTGTTTGCATGAGGAGTGCTGTGGAATTGAACTTGCAGGCTGAGACTGGGGTTCTGATTGTGCCTACACTAAACCCATGTGCATCTCTCTGTATTAGCTTTAGCCAGGGTTAGGTGTAAGGTTTTGGCCACGCTGTAGTAAAGCTTAGTTTTCTCTCGGAATTATTGACTGTTATATGATGTTTTATCAGTTTTGATTCATCGAGCTTACTGTCTTCTTGCTGTATTTTCCTCCAAAAGACGACAACCGTGTACTGTGACTGAAGTTTTCCAGTTTTGTTGGGTGCTGTTTGTTCATGCAAAAGGTAAGAGATCTGAAAGGGGTTAAATACAGCAGACATGGGTTTCTTAGTCATTATTTTATATCAGTCCTTAAAACACCGAATAGGTGCAGTGTAAATATAACCTTTATTGTAAGAGCAGCCTTAAAGCTTGTAAGAACAGTAGAGAATTTTGAATGTTTTTCTTGATAATGACTGTTGGGAGAAAAAGGAAGGAACAGGATCAAATCCTCATTTTAGGCTTCAGTTGTTCAGTCATAGCACATAGAGTCTAAAATCTTTCCTCATTAAATCTGTGTCTTAAAGAGTTTCCACATCCCTAGGCCTTTTTTCAAGTCCTGCTTTGAGGAGTGTTCACTGTGAGTGATGTATAAGTAAGGTAGTGCTTTGGGGAAGGTAAAGATAGGATTGGTATTCCACATGGAAAGAGCATCATTGTAGGTTCAAATCCACTGATAATGTCCAGTTACTTGATATTTTTTTCATAATATAACATCTGTTAGAGGAAAACCAGTATTTTAATTTCTTCAAGGAAAGGGATAAAAGGAATTCTGTTTTGGTTTGGGGGTGTGTGGTGGGATGTGTTTTTTTCAAATTTAAAAGTGAATCGATGTTAAGATTCCTGCTGTGTGCTGTGATTTCCGTAACTGGATGATTTTGAGGCTAGGTCAGAGTAGGCTGTGGCAATATTGAATGGCCTGGCACTTAATTTTGTTCAACACAGAACTTTTTTTACAAAGCCTTTATTTCTTTCTACACCATGCCACGCTGCAGAGGGTCCCTGGCTGCAGTACTGGACCCTCAGCACCACATCCCTGTAGGAAGGTCAGGAAGGGTGTGCTGGGCACGAGTGCTGCACTGAGCTCTCTGTCCTGTGAAGAAGATGCCTTTTTGCAAGGCTGCAAATTTCACCTTGTTGGGCAAGAGGAATCTTCCCTAAACAAGCGTGGTGCTTTCAGCCCTGAAACACAGCGTGATTTCATCCACTGAGCCCAGAGGAGAGTTAGTACTGTACTTATTTCCAGTCAGGACTTCACTTCCTTAGCATAGGTAAGCAGCTGAGAGAGTAAGTATGTCAGTCTGAAAAATCACAGATTGTTCTTTTCCCTTCTGTAAAGTCCTCACTTCTGTGGGAAGACTGGATGGTTGACAAGGTGCAGAGGGACTTCATGGGTCTTCCTGTTGCTAAATTATTGATTAATATGTTTGAGTAACTGCATCATTGATTGACTACATCTTAATTAGCAAGCAGTTTCAGACATGATAACTAACCTTATGGAGAATACCACGTTGATAACACATCCAATGGAATTTTACAAGAAAAAGAAAAAAATACAGTACACAGAAGTTGTAAAGTAAGTGATTATTAAAGTGTGGCAGCACAAAAATGGAAACTGAGTGTTGACTGTTAGGGCATTAGGTGTTGGTGTGAGGTTTTGTTGTGTGTGTTTTGGGGGTGGGCAGTAAATCCTTATCACAGCAACCGCACATCAGTGGCAGGCCTGGGCTTGTCTGTTCCTGCAGCCATTGCCTCAGTTCCTGCACTGCACTCTGAGGGAGCCCCTGGGTTAGTGGGACTGCTCTTCTGGCATACTGCTTGTGAGAATTGCTCTTTAAACTCTTCTATTTCCTTGTTTAAAATCGATGGGGGAAAAAAATCTCTGCTGCACTGAGATAACTGGTTTTTATTATTTGGTACTAGGTTGTGAAAGGGAGCATTGTTTGAAATGTCAGCAACAAAAAATTACTATGGAACTACTGGTACTGTGAAATTATATTTATTTTTGACAGTGGTGGCAGTAATGATTGCCGTGGTAGTTGCCATGGTTGTGAAATTGAACCTATGTTATGACAGTTACTTTGAGAATTTTATTGATTTAAGTTTTGCTAATAGTATTTAGGACTTTCATTGCTGTGCTGTGAACCTCTAATGATTTGGAAATAACTGATAAATGGGTAAAGTTAATTAAAATTTTGTCTAGGGTTCATTATTTTAAATAGTTTGATTTCTCTACATTGAAATTATTTTTCTTCTAACAAACGTAGAACCAGGAAATAACATAAATTTGAACAAATTGGTGTGTTACTGAAAATAACAGCATAATTGAGAAGAATTGTCTAATCATATATTCATTTTGATGTGTTCTAAGTGAGTTTATTACTATATGATAGATTTCTTCAAGAATTTAAATCTGTTCTTCAGAGAGGGTTCAGCTAAGTGATATGGAGCTTCCCTGAGAAAAAAGCATGGAGGGAGAGTGGAAGAGTTATTAGTATTTAAGGAGTAATAGAAACATCATGCTGTGCATAAAAAATAATGGAATTGTGATTTATGTTATTAATTAATTGTATAGTTTATTTTACAAAACTGTTTTTAGCTATGGCCACTCCTGTAGAGGAATATCATAAACATAAATGAGTTCAGTAAAGAGTAATGACTCTAAATGCGATCTTTGTGAAAGGTAATAAAAGAGTGAAGAGGTTACAAGGACTCTTTTCTGCAGGAAGATGATAAATAAAAAATACTTAATAAACCAGATCAGAGATAGGCACATTTTAGCTCTTCTATAAAGCACAGGAGAAATAAAGTTACATTTATTACTGTCTATAATGAGCGTGCCCCCAGCAAAATTTTTGTAAGAAAACAGATTGTTTTTAAAAAAAAAAAAAAGTGACTTTGAGTTAAACAGAGATTTGTTCTGGAGAGTGAGGGGCAGGGGCTGAAGGAGGGAGTAGTTTCTAGGCCAGCTGAAAACCTGGGTCTAGCCTTGCCAGGGTTAAAGTTCTTTGCAACTTTTTCCAGCAATGTAAAGTCAAGGAAAAGGGGAAAAGTTGAGTCTCAGAACACCTTCTACCCCTCCGTGGCCTTCAGAGCAGGATTTGCCTTGGGCAGGTGCAGTGGGACTCCAGTGAAGGACGTGACTGTGCCAGGCATGGGGCTGGTGCTGCCAGAGTTGTGGAGGCAGTTTGCATTGTACAGTTTGTCCTGCTTCAAGTTATTTATACACTGGTTAATGAGATTACTGTGATTGGGGGAGCAGCAACAGCATATTTATTGACATTTTGGTAATGTTTGATTTCAAAACAGGACAATATATTTGAGTTCCTTCACAATTGTTTCTGAAAAAATATTTTATTTTTGTATTTGTTATACGTTATTAAATGTGAGTCTGCTTTACTGCCTGTGTTGCTATCCAGATATTTACAGTCACCAAAGTCTGTTTCTGAGAATCAATAATTCCATTATTGATTGGAATACAAACATCAACAGTTTCTTGGTTAAAAGATTTTTAAATCCATGCTATTTTTTTTGTCTTACATCTTTCTAATATTGCAGGAAATTTTCCTATGATTAGTGATGACTTGGTCAATTCCTACCATCTCTTGTTATGTGCTTTGGATCTCGTGTATGGAAATGCTCTGCAGTGTCCTAACCGTAAAGAACTCCTGAATCCTAATTTCAAGGGTATGTTGAAATAAAAAGTTGATTTGAAATACATGAGAATTAATATTTTCTGTATCTGGCTATGCAATTCTGTTTCTGTTGATGTAGTATGTAATAACAGACTAGTGAATTTTGTCAATAATACATTAAGTCAAATATTTGATGTACTGTGGAAATACCCTTGAAGGAAGCTTGGTAGTAATAATTGGAGTTAATGGGCGTTTAATGTCAGTGAAAAAATGCATAATGACACAGCCATCACTGGACACAGTAAGACTGGAATGTTCCCGTCATGCAGCAGTTTGGAAAGACCCAAGGCTCAAATAGGAGATTTGTTTCTCTCTCATTTCTGGATTGCTGCCGTTTTCTTTCTGAAGAGAATGGAAGTGTAGGTTGACTTGATAACCACAAATGCAAATGAATGGTGAGAAGTTGCCACTGAGTTTCTGATGTAACTCTTCCCAGACTTGCATTTCATTTTCAGCGCTGTACAGTATTGGCCTGTACTTGTAGTGCTTCAGATGTGACCTGGGACCATTATCTCAAATAAATATTGTAGTTCACAAGTGTTTAATTTTTTTCCTATTAGAATTGATGTATTTAATTTTTATCACTTGATCACTAATGTTCTTAAATCTCTAACTTAAAATTTGCTTTTGATAACATTATCCAGTTGAGTGGGCATTATGTAATTAGTAGTTCTTTCAAGGGAACTAATTAGTTTATTGTTTTAATTTCATACTACTTTGACTACACAGCATAGAATCTAAGTTTAATAAGAAAACAGGATGTGGATTTGCAAAATTAAATCATACAATATTCTTAATTGTAGGTCTGCCGGAAGACTTCCATAGTAAGGATTATAAAGTATCGTCTGAGCCTCCCTGCATCATTGAAAAACTCTGTTCTTTACATTATGGATTAGTTTTAGAAGCAAAAGGTATAAAGGAACATTTTTGGAAGCCATATATTCGGAAGCTTTTTGACAAAAAGGTTGGTCAGTAAATTTGTAATGTAGAAAAATCTCTCCTTACTTGTTACCTTCAAAACCTTTATAAGAAATGAAATGCCCATCCTTTGTTCTTAAATGTCTTACAGCTCCTAAAAGGAAAAGATGAAAATCTGACTGGATTTCTAGATCCTGGGAACTTTGGAGATAGTGTGTAAGTCACTGTTTGTGGTGTGGTTTGCACGAGTGTCCCTCTGTAACCCAGCTGCACTTGTTACCTTATCTGAGCACTGATAGCAGCCTTGTTAGTGATGGCCATCCACCACTGCATCCTGTTCCTGGGAGGGCTGTGAGCTGAGGCCTGCTTGAAAGAGGAATGATGCTTCAGGATGGTGGTACTTGATGTCTGCTTTTATTCTTAATGTTTCTCTTTCCTGGATTTTTTTTTTTTTTTTGTGTGTGTAACTCAAAGAGTTATGATGAAAAAACTGCAGGGCCACGTTGAGTAGGAAGTGGGAGGGAAAAAATTGGGTGTGGTTGTGTTTAGAGATGTTTATGGGTGTGAATTACTTTCTTTTAATGATACAAAAGTGGAACGTGTAGTTATGATATGAAGCTGTGTAAATTTTGAGGAGTTTCCACAAAACAGGAGTTCTCAGTATTTTACTGCGTTCTTCCTGCAGCTGGATAAATGGTTGGGCATCAGATATGTAGGGAAAATAATGTCCTTGCCACTGTCACATTTAAGGTACTGTAAATCTTAAAGGAGCTTCAGTGCTTCGGTGAGGGTCGAAAGAAATCTGAAGTAGACTTCCTCCAGGCCAGAACTGTGTTCACTGTGTGAGCAGGTGAACAAAGCAGTCTAAATACAGGGGGTTTGTCTGTCTTTCCTTTCTGCTGTAGCAAAGCCATCAACAAGGCCTATGAGGAGTATGTTCTGTCAGTGGGAAATCTCGACGAGCGAATCTTCCTTGGCGAGGATGCAGATGAAGAAATTGGAACTCTTACGAGGTGCTTAAACACACCTTCAGGAATGGAAACAGCTGAAAGGGTACAAGTGAAGCATAATTTGCAGCAGCATTTTGACAGAGTGAGTATGGCATGGTCTGTGTTGCTGTATTTGTATGCCACCTTCCCTGGCAGTCTGTGGAGACAGAAATAAAACACACCTAGGATTGTGGGGAGAAAATGGGAGGAGTATTGGGAGCTAGACTTCATGGCGAAGAATGTGTTTGTTAAAATAAGTAATTGTGTGGTTAGGTGATTAGAAGATGCATTGATTTTGCTGTGTGCTAATTGACGGGAGATCCTTTATGTTACATTGTTTTAATGCTATGGCTTGATCTGATGGAAATAAAGTAAAATGCTGATCAGAAGGAGTTCTCATATTAGAGGTTAAACCTGCTGAAAGGAAACCCTGGCTCAGTTCCTATGAGGTACACCTACCTTTGTTACTCAGGGGCTAGGAAGGGACTGCTGGGGTTTGGGGGGGATTTTTTAGATTGGTCTAATTGTTTCACACTTCAATTCCAGCATCTGCGTTTCAGCATAGGTCACATCCCGTCTGTTTATACGGAATTGTGTGATACAAACATCTGAGCAACACAGGCAAATTCTTCATTGCTGGCTCTTACCTGAGTCATGGTCTGGTTTGAGCTGTTTGAGTGGGGGCCATTTTTTTTCCGTAGCACTGAGTAAGAATTCTGCAGATTGATGTTTCTAGGTTATGACCTTTATTAAAGTTTATAACAGTGTGCATATGTATATGTGGTTACATTTTTGTTTTCAGTCCAAATCACTTAGGATCACAACCCCCCTTACTGGCCGCAAGTACATTAAAGAGAGCAACCCATATGTGACACCTGTTTCCATAGCAACCTACAGCCTGAGCCGCCTGCAGACGATGCTGGCAGGGCGGAAAAATGCCCCCAGTGAAAATCTGGAGCAAATACTCAGGTAAATTTGATGTTTAGCCAAATAACCCTGTTTTCTATTCTAGTTTTAACAACAACATTAATTCTGAACAGTGTAATTTAAAATGTGAGTCAGTCTTTTACTCCTGGAGTAAAATGGAATCCAGAGGGACATTTACATTTCAAAGGAGTAATCTCTTTATTTAGACACATCTGTCCTTAGAGACTGATGAACAGCCACCATTTAAAACCCAGCAGTTTTGAGCTTCTCTAACTGCAAGTTATCAGTATAAAATTGTCAAGACTTTTCTTCCTGCTTAGCAAATGGCACTACATAGGAAATCACTCCATACTGTAGGAGAGGCAAACCAAACCTTATTTGCCATGTGGATAAACTGTTGCTTCAGGAATAATGGATTTGTAAACAATTTTTATGTCATGTGGAAACTGCTGTTTAAAGATCTCTCCCTGATCATGAAAAGATGAGCATATTTACTACAGTGTATACAATAAAATGATGTTTTGCAGTTAGACATATTTGGGTCTGTTTGTATTGCTGTGCAATATATTTCCATTTTTTTATGCTTTCAACATATAAAAAATATGGGAGTTTTGGTCTTGGTAGGAATAGTATATTGAAAACGTTTAGTTTTTATTTTCAGATCATGTTCCAGAGATCCTTCTCAAGCCATTGCAAACAGAGTAAAAGAAATGCACGAAGTGTACTGTCAGAGCACACAGTCTGAAGGAGAATTCAGTAATTTTTCCAAAGGTAGGAAACATTTTGCTTATCCAGATAAGAATTAAAATGCCTGTAAACACATCCATCTCTTGTATTTCGGTTTTACATACAGGTTATGCTTTAACACAAGTGTCTTTTTTACTTCTCTTGACTTTTCCTGTATTCTTAAGACATAGCAAATTTCAATGCTGTGTAAAATAATCAGCCTTAGCTTGAATCACTGGAATTTGATCATACTTGAGTACTAGAGAAGTGAAATGAAAAGCACTGTTACGTGTACCACTTTTTCTCTCAAATATAAGAATATTAGTGATGGCATGGATTTCTGTGGTGGTAGAGAAAATCTGAGTGACTGTAGTCTTTAAAAACCGAACAGCAATTTTGGCCTACATACGAGGATGGATTAGTACATGTATTAAAATCCTGTACGTATAAACACAAAAACACAATTAGCAAAGTTGTCTTGATATCTGAAAGTACCTGAAGATGGATTGAATATAAGGAAGATGCTCTTGACCTTGTTTTTTAATAAGGCCTTCCTTTGTTCTTGTCAACTTAGTTGCTTCAGTGCTTTATGTTGCAAAGTGCAAGGTGCATCCATACA
The DNA here is from genome assembly GCA_013397055.1 of Pachycephala philippinensis. Taxonomy (NCBI): domain Eukaryota; kingdom Metazoa; phylum Chordata; class Aves; order Passeriformes; genus Pachycephala; species Pachycephala philippinensis. The sequence goes on along the minus strand of VWZT01016552.1, from coordinate 323,951 downwards.
GGTGTATTTTTCAATGCATTTTCTGAATTGGAGTTGTGTACGTTACAGCAACGTTAAGGACTGTTCTTATACATGGTGATGTCACCAAAATCTGGGTTCAGTAGCAAGTTATTCTGCTCTGCATTCACAAGTCAGGGCAGTGTAGGAGAAGGATTCCTACAGTAGCTTCAAATTAACTGGTTTAGTCCTGAACGTATTGTAGCCACAGCAGCACAGAAATCCACACAAGCTACTGTTGCATCTCTGTATCTGAAGATGAAGAAGATAATTCTTTTATGTTGCATTTTACAATATTGCTTCTATTTAAACTTCCTGCAGATGTTGCTAGTAAACATTTTCGTCGTGCAGAGACGCTCTACTACAAGGTCTTGGAGTCAGTCATTGAGCAAGAGAGGAAGAGACTGGGAGACGCTGACTTATCTGTAAGGAAAACTAATCAAAGGGTCCCTCACTTTTAAAGTTGGACCTGCAAAAAAAAGAACACAGGTGTAGAGCAGAACTGTCAGCTATTTAAAATGAGGGTAAATCTCTGAGAAGAACCCTGTAAGTACACCTGAATGGAAGAAAAAAGGTTCAAGCAATTATTTATGTTTCCAAACACAAAGATGGATGAAATTTTTAATGAGTAAAGATGGCTCATTTTGAATTCTGTTCTGTCCCTTACAAAATAGCTTCACTTTTTGTAAGCTTGAGAATCTTGCTGTTGAGACAATTGTGGTGGTTTAGTTTGCATCTTTTACTTTTTGTGAGATAAGAATTAGAAGAAGGGCAAAGCAGGCTCAAAACTTTAAAGAATACAAAGAAGTTTATTACTAACAGAATTAGTAATTCTCCCTCCGGCTGAGGGACCGGAAAAGAAGAGAGGGACTTCCCCTCACCAGTGCCCTTTTATATGCAAAATCGTGAGAAGCGATTGGTCTAAAACCCTGTCCATCAACTCAGTCTCTTCAAACCACCACAACAATAAAAAGTGTTTTATTGTTCTATAGTTACACTGTAAAATAAGCTTTAAAATTTGCAACTCTTGCAGGCAATACTGGAGCAAGATGTGTTTCACAGGTCTCTGCTGGCATGTTGCCTGGAGATCATTACCTTTACATACAACCCACCTGGAAACTTCCCATTCATCACTGAAATATTTGACATTCCAGTTTATCATTTTTACAAGGTAATGTGTTTGACAGCTAGAAATGCTTATCAAGTCATGAGTGCTCATTGACCTGTATGACAATATAGGATTGAGTCATAGTAATGCAGCCTTCATATTTCTGATAGTCTCTTCTTCTGTGAAAATCAAGTGTTGGAATTAGATCTTTGTTTAAGAATCAATATATGAAACAAGTACACTATATTGATCACAATTATCCACTGCACAGGTAATTGAGGTTTTCATTAGAGCAGAGGATGGCCTTTGTCGGGAAGTGGTAAAACACCTGAACCACATTGAAGAACAGATCCTGGAAAGTATGGCATGGAAACAGGAATCCGTACTGTGGGACAGGATCAGAGAGAATGAAAACAAAGTTCCTACTTGTGAAGAGGTGAGCACATCTTTCTGTGTGTTACATTGCTTTCATAATCAGACAGGATGGCAGAGAGAGGACTTTGTACCCCAAAGGAGAGGCCCAGCAGCAGTTCCACCATCCCAGCCCACATTTGCAGGGAAAGCAGTAAGTGCAGTGTGCTCTGGCCTGCTCAGGGTCATCTCTGTGGAGACATCTGGAAGAGACAGGCAGCAGAGAGAATTCTCACCCAGTATTTTGTCCAGTAGTTTATTGGTTAGCAGAACAATGAACAAAAATGGTCAAGCAGGGAAGGTTTGGAGCAGTCTCACTTGAAAAGATTATTAAGCAAGAAATGTGGTAAAAAGTACACATAGCAGTAGTCACAGAAAGACTATTATAGTGTGTATCTTCCAGAGCAGCACAATCAATGCTCACTACTGGTTTTCTCGGGCTACTTGGGCTTAGGATAAGTTTGTCACTTTGCTTGTTCTTTTACCACAGAGTTTTGCTGTTCAAAATACATAGTGCAGTAGCTACTAAAAATTTGCTGTGTAGTTAATGTGTGATACAGACACTCTAATAAAAGGATAAATATTTTAGGTAATGCCACCTCAGTACTTTGAGAGATCTGCTGGGAACAGTGTTGTAGGTTCACCAGTGACACCACGGCGAATAAATGAGGTTCGTGCTGAAAGCGGAGGACTGGGAAAAGGTGAGATTTTTTTTGAAGCAGAACATGCTGTGCTTTGCATACTTAGATTAAATTATGTAAGGAAGGAAGCTGCTTTAATGCCAGCGTACAGTTAGCTGCAAACACATTTGTGAATGGTATTTGTATTGCAACTCACAGAGTTGCATCAGAGGTCTAAAACTGGTGGATTCATTATATCAGTGTGAACTAAATACTGCTTTGATAGGGTGTTCTCGGGTGATAAATATGAACAGCACGTGTATGCGTTAAACAGTATTTACACGTGCACACAGACACAACTTACGCTCTAATTGGTTTGCTTTATACCAGAAAAGAAACTCCACTATATATTAAGTTATGTGACATCTCAAACTTTTCTTCCTAGAAAAAATAAAATATAATACATGAACTTAGAAAAATATTAAACACAGCATTATTGAAAATTAAGTCATCTCTAAAAGCAGTCTGTACTTCTAAAAAAATTTTCCTGAAGAGCTTTGCATGACGTATTTTGGTTTGCGTTAGATTTCCATCACCTATTTGTAGAACAAGGGATTATAAAACAAGAGTTAAATATATATATATATATATGTGTGTGTGTTTTTTTCTTCCCCAGGCCTTTCCTCCCCTCCAGCCACCCTGTATGACAGGTACAGCTCTCCCACAGCCAACCCCACGCGGCGGCGCCTGTTTGCTGACAATGACAGCGTCCCCGAGGGTGGCAGTGCTGTCAGGGTGCCCTCGCAGCCCGTGGTGAGCACGGTGCCAGTGCAGAATGTGAGCCCCGAGGCCGTGTCCGTGACTCCTGTGCCTGGCCAGACCCTGGTGACTGTGGCAACGGCCACCGTGACAGCCAACAACGGGCAGACGGTGACAATACCTGTGCAAGGTGAGGGAAACGCTGCTGCACAACTCTTCAGAGTATTAGAGTACAGCCAAGGAGAGAGGGGGTAACAGTTGGCCAGAAAAAAGTGTTTATAAGGATTCATAAGTAGGAAAAATGGTTTGAGTAGACAAACAGAATTTAAGGACAGAGCATGTAGAGCTTCTGAATGCCAAGGTCTGTTTTATAAAACAGTTGTAAGCCCTCCTTCCTGAACTGACAGGGGATGAAAGCTGCATTAGTATGAAAACCTTAGTTCAGGTTCATTCTCTTCTTGTCTTACAACGAAGTTTCCAAACTATTTTGCTTAAATAATTTCATGTATAATATACTAAATATATAGTTATAAGCAGCAACTAAGTACTGAATTGTTTTTAAAAACTCAAAACCACAAGCACACACACACATCCCCCACATAACTTGCTCTCATTTCAGGCTTTTTTTGTTAAATTACAGGTATTGCCAATGAAAACGGAGGAATAACTTTCTTCCCAGTCCAAGTGAATGTAGGTACCCAGCCCCAGGCTGTGTCTGGGCCCATGCAGCCTCTGAGTGCCCAGACTCTGGCTGGCACCCTGAACACTCAGATGACTGGGGCAGCACTGCAGTTGCCAGGCCAGTTAACAGTGCAGCAGATCTCCCCTGGCGAGCAGAGACAGACCCAGCACTTCACTGCCACAGCTGTCAGGCCTCGCAAGATGGGCTCTCTTTCACTCTTCTTCAGAAAGGTACTTCTTGATCTGAGGTTGCTTTGCTTAGTTCTTATTTTGGTAAACCTGCAGTAATTTAAAAAATACACGCTTACTGGTTGTAATAATGAGGGTGTATCAAATTTAATCTATACCTTGAGTTATTCATACACACCTGAAGAGCAGTTTTCTCCTGCAGGCCACTTCTCACTAGCAAAGGATGTGCTGGCACCTCAGGACTTGGAAATAGATTCTGTATTTGGCCAGCAGGTTCTTAAAGGTGTCCCTTTTCTTGAAGGCTCCTCCAAAGAAAGAGGTTCTCTTTTGAGACTTTCTGGTTTACTCAATACAGGGGTTTCTGTAGGCAATGCAGTGCCCTTTCTGGGCTCAGGACAGCTTAAAGGCTCAGGACAGATTTAAGCTTCAAACAAATGTTTTACTAGCACTGACACCGGTACTGAGAATGTCTGTGACTTGTAAGTAAAAAAGTTATATTTGAATTTTGTTATTCTTCTTTTGGCTTAGCATTTACATAAGCTCTACAGGTGTGCAAGTCTGAGCTACTCTTTTGCTGGGTCAGAAAAGCAGTGTTGCTGTGGCCCTGAGCACAGTGTCCATTGCCACAGGTGTATCACTTGGCCAGTGTTCGTCTGAGGGACCTCTGTGTCAAACTCGATGTGTCTGATGAGCTGCGCAAAAAGATCTGGACATGCTTTGAGTATTCCTTGGTGCACTGCCCTGAAATCATGATGGACAGACACCTGGATCAGCTGCTGATGTGTGCCATCTATGTCATGACTAAGGTAAAACGTGAACAAAGAAAAAGCAAACAAAAACTTCTTTAATACTTAATATTCCAAGTACTACAATTCCTCAAAAAGCTCAAACCAACAAACACGCACAGAACCACCCCCAAACAAAACAAAATACAAAAACCTGCAGAAAAACTGAGAACCTTTTCTGTCCATCCCCCTTAGGTTACTAATGAAGACAGATCATTCCAGAACATCATGCGCTGCTACCGGACACAGCCGCAAGCCAAGAGTCACGTGAGCACAGTCACAATTTAAATATGTGGGATCTGGTTTATTAAATGCCTTTGTTCTATTTTGGGAATGGATCGCTTGGTAAAGCAACATTTAGTATTAAGGGGATGCAGTCCATGAGCCATTCTCAAAAGAGAGCAGTCATATCCAAAATCCTGCACTACTGAAAGCTTTCTATGCTAAACTATAACTAAAATAGAAAATGTCTTTACTTAAAACCTAAGGAGGCAGTGCCCATGGGATATTACTCCTCTGAGGAGGTTGTATTTTGGCCTGCAAGAAGCAGTTTGGTACCACAGGGAAGCTTTGGCAGCAGACGTGTCACACAGGCACTTGTTCCCTGGCTCGGTGACTGCTCCCCCTCCCTGGTGACGCTGCTCCTTGTCCCTGCAGGTCTATCGCAGTGTCCTGATCAAGGGCCGCCGCTGCCGCCGCCACTCCGGCAGCAGTGACAGCAGCAGCCAGCAGAACTCACCCACGGACAGGAGCAAAGACAGGAACAAAGAGAGAAGTGAGTGATTCCAAATGCCAGGTGTTTGGCTCTAATTCCATTTCCAAAACTGTGTGTGTAAAGTAAGAGTCGGAGTTTGTGTTGTCCCTCCCCAAACACTTCCTCCTTTGGTAAACTTAGACACAGTTAAAAATACATTGATAATGTTTAAGAGTTGCTCTAACCTAAGGTTTTTATTGCACCCACTCTTGACGGTTTCAAATCTCTCCCCACGTGCACGTACCTTGGGAATTTGCTGTGCTGGCCTGAACTCTGAGTTCAGCTCACACCAAAGAACGAGTCTTTGCAGAATGAGGAAATCTGGGCTAGCCCAGGTTCACAGTTACTCTTACCACAACCACAGAGCTGCAGCAGTTTCTTTTGTAGCACTGTCTGTCTGCAGAGATAGGAGCACCACCAACAGCATTGATTTCAGCATAGCAGACAGCTCTGGAGATTCTTCCCCTGATACGTGAACTGACACATTTTCCTTGAATTAACTTCTGTAAAGGAAACCAAAGAAATGATGCTGTGTATTCCTACCAGCAGTTTTCAAGATATTAAATAGATGATGGTATAAGCTGTATTTTCTGTCACAGGGAGATGGCAGGGAGGGAAGGAAAAAATACATATATTTTTTCCCACATTAAATTAGCAGGAAGTACGACCAAGCCACATATTTCTCCTACTAACAGAAAAAGACTACCATTCTTTACTTGAAATGGCGCCAGGTGGCAACAAGAGAGAGCTACTGCTAGAAGTATAACACAAATGCTGAAAAATGGCGTTTCAGCTCTTTTTATTTTGTCATGCAACTCAGCTCCTACAGAAAATCCCTTGCAGTTTATCCAGTAAGAAGTTAGAAATCAACAAAGCTTTTAGGTAAGGGAAAATGCTCAGGGATCAAAACGGGCATCAGTGCTGGTGGCAGCAGGTTCCCACTCCCTGTTTCCCAAGGGTGGCTGGCTGTGTGTGTGTGCAGGGGAGTCTTGGGCCCGCAGGCTGGCAGTGCCTGAGCAGTGTGGCTGTGCCCGTGCAGGCAGCCGTGACTCCAGCCCGGTGATGCGCTCCAGCAGCACCCTGCCCGTGCCCCAGCCCTCCAGCGCGCCCCCGACCCCCACCCACCTCACTGGCCCCAACAGTGACACCGAGGAGGAGGAGCGGGGGGACCTCATCCAGTTCTACAACAATGTCTACATCGAGCAGATCAAGGACTTTGCCCTCAAGTACACTTCAAATGCAGTAAGTTACATTCTGTGCTTTTCCTTGGTAAACAGAGCTTTTTCTACTGACTATGCAGTGAAATCCCCTTAAATTAAAAAACACTGATCTGGCCTAATAACACAACAAAACTTGCGTTTGTTGTACATCTGTATGGTCTCATATCCGTGAGAAGAGCCTTGCTGCAGCGAGCCCTGAGCTCAGTCTGCAGCTCTGAGCTCCTCTTCTCTCCTCACAGACAGACTCCCCCCCGCTCTCGCCATACCCGTTCGTGCGCCTCACCTCCCCCCGCAGAGTGCAGCTCTCCCAGCACCACCCCGTGTACATCTCACCACACAGAAATGAGTCTGCCCTCTCTCCCCAAGAGAAAATATTCTACTACTTCAGCAGCAGCCCCTCAAAGGTGAGACTAAAGGGTTTCAGTTTGATTCTCTCATTTCCTTAACCCTGTTTCTTGTTATTGGTAGTGAAATTAGAGCAGACCCTGCAACACAACATTTTGTTTACCTTGTCCAACACACACATCATCACCTAAGGCTCGCCAAACTGCCAGTGCAGCTGTCACAGCTGTAGGGCTGGATGGGCCTTTGAGCCCTGCATGCAGAGACACAACACACTCCCTTGAGTTTGAGTAAGACTTTGTGTACCCTGGTAAGGGAAAGATCAGTACAGTGATGAAGGAAGTACCTTGGTACAGTACAGATTTCCACAAAAAAAGCCTGTGCAGTCCCAGTGTAATGCATCTGAAAACAGTTCACATCATATTGGGGCAGTCACAAAATACAGTGAGAGCTAATGCTTCTTTTGCCCCCCTCCTCCCTCCAGAGGCTAAAGGAAATCAACAGCATGGTTCGAACTGGAGAAACGCCCACGAAGAAGAGAGGCATCCTCTTGGAGGATGGAACTGAAGCCCCAGCCAAGCGAATCTGCCAGGAGAATCACACAGCTCTGTTAAGACGACTCCAGGACGTAGCGAATGACCGAGGGTCTCACTGAGCCTGCACAGCTCTTCCCTCCCTGACTGCACTGAGCCTGGGCCAGGGCGTGAGGGGAGCCAGCGCTGGGGACAGAGACGATCCTCCTCAGACCCTCCACACAACCCCAGGCCCTGCTTAAGCTCTGCACAAGGCAAGTGACCCCTCTCCAGCCTCGCCTGGAGAACACATCCCTCACAGAGCTGTGGACCTTGCAGCAGGTATTTACAGCTTTGCTTTGCTCTAGTCAGTGCCCTCAACCCGTGTTCATTGGTGCCTCAGCCCTGTCAGCTGTGGCCAGACAGGTCCAGGTGCCTCAGCACAGAGCCCTGTACCAAGGTACCCACAGTCAGCAGTGTCGGGGTTCCTCACTAACCCCCTGCACAAACTAACAGCTTAGGAGTAACATTCTCACACAGTCCAGTTCTGCTTGGAAAGGGACAAGGGGAGTAAGTGGTCTGAGCCCCGATGGAAGCTGTCCCTATTCAGGAAGTTCCAGGGGTCCTTGAGAACCATCAGTGTTGAGCTTTATTGTGTGGCCCATTGCTGCTGTACCAAGGGAGGTGATTGTGTTGATGGGTTTGAGCTGTGCAACGTTGGAAAAATGAACTTGTGTTCCCAAGGTGACACTTGGGCTGGGGCTGTGAAGCATCATGTTTAAGGCAGAAGAATTTTGCTGTATATTTGCAATGGCACTTTCTAAATGTGAATATTTTTTGCAAAGGCCGACTTCAGCTGTCTTTCTGTACCGAAACAATTTGACTTTTGTATTTATTTCAATGTGACATCCCATTGCTCCTCTTGTCAGCAAATGGCATTCAGAATTCATTGTAACTCAATGTATATGCAGCAATGAATGCAGGAAGCCAGGGATGTGTACTTTTATCAAGGAATTTTATATGCTTGTTGCTTTTCTTGACAGTCGGGCGCTGTACCCCTTGCTCACTCAGCAGCAGGAAGGTAGTGCCCATCTCCTAAAACATGTACTGAGGTATTTTGTGTTTAAAGGACTGGGGTTGGGAGTTTGGTTTTGTGTTTTGCTTTGGTTTTTTTAAATGGCCTAAACGAGGGTGCCTGGGGGAAATCCCTCCCCTACTAACAGGATCACCAGGTGGTGCATATTACACTTACCACTTGTTTTCATTTAAAATACTTCCAAAATACCAGACTTGTTAGGAAAGCATCAACCCTCTCACACAGTACAGGAAGCCAGTCCTCTGCTGGGGAGGGGGTGTTCATGTTTCCAGAAGGCTTTCTAAGGAAAAGCTAAAAGCTCTGTTTTCAGTCATTCCTGCCCTTCTGAATAATAGGAAAATTTAAGACTTATTCCCACTGTAAATTCAACTACAGTAAAATAAAAACCTGGTTTTGCTTACCTGCATATCAAAAAGCTGAAGTCCAGAAGTTGTGTAGATGTTTCTGTAAAAATATTTATGGAAGTGTCAGACAATTGTTGTTGTTACTATGTTCCATTTACTTCACTTTGTATGAAAATATTGCAATTGTATTTTTCAATAAAGACTTTATAAACTCAGTTTTATGTTCTTGTGTGAACAAGCAGTGTATGTGCAAAGCTAAAAAGTCTGCAGCAAGGACTGCAATTAAGGGTTTAAAAATAAATAAATAATCACGTCTTAGTGACACCACATGGGAAGGGATTTACTCCTGCCCTGGTTTAGTCACTGTGGTTGTTCCAAGCATGTCCCCTCCTGCTGCTCCATCAGAAGGCACTAGGCAGGGCCTGACAGGGGCAGCAGTGCCAGGGAATGCCCCAGCTCCAGCTCCCTTGGCAGAGGAGGAGGGTGGGTGTGTCACTGCACAGCACAGGAAGGCTCCAGAACAATCTGCTTTGCCTTCCCTGCAGGAGCTTTTAACACAGCATCTCACACACGCAATGACAGCAGAATTATTTGCTGTGTGCTGTGTACTCACATTTCAACTGAAGGAAATTTCTAAACGTTCTTAAGTAGTTAAGAACAGCTTTGACCACCACTGTCAGGTGCTTCTACAGCTAAAGATGCACTGGTCTTCCCCTGCCTTTTTACCTAAGGGGCCTGATACTATTTCATCCACTGCTATTTCTGTCCCTTTCTGAAACCAAGTTGTAAAGTTAATGTCAGCTGTAAATAATAATAAAGATACAAGCTACAGTTTATACTTTGAAGCAAATGCTAAAAAAAAAAACCAACAACAAAAAAATACTTCAACAGAAGTGTACCAAAGGAAAAAAAAAAAGGCATGTAAACTTGATATTAAAAGAAAAAAAAAGGTTTGGTTGAAATCCAACTGCAACCTCAGCAGGAAACTCCACTGGTGTAACTTACAGATCTCTTGGAAATGTTCTTCACAGAGTTCATAATTTCAGTGATATTCAGAAATATCCCCCTCTCAAAGTATTGCCAGACCTTTTATCAAATTATGTACCTGTTCTAGGAAAAACAGCACAATCCAGGAGAAAAGGATTTGATTTCCATGGCACTGTCTCAGTACTCATTCACCTACCTTGCTCCTGGAACAGGTGCTTTTAATACACAAATCTGATTACAGAAATACACAGCATTCTCTCTCCTTTCCCAGTCTAACAAAAAGAGTAATTTTTCAGATTATTCATTCCAAACTAAACAAAATTCTACATTCTCTAAAGAAATAAAACTATTCTCAGCAAACTGCTGTTAGCTCGATTTAGCTTGGAACAATCCAACCTAGTGACCAGCCTTTCAGGGGTCTGTGACAGCTCAGAAACAAAACTTCCTCCAATAACCATCACTTTCACAGCATTATACAGTCATTCCTCCTGGGCATTGTTCTTGCCAACTGTGGTGTTTCCTGGCCAACAGCAGCACTGGCAGCTGGGGCTGTGCTGCAGCTGACACCAAAGAGTGGCCCAAGATTAGAAGGGATTTTACTTCTACACCAATCCTTCACCTAAGTGGCTTAGGAAATGTGCAAGTCAGTGACTTATTAGAGGCTTCTGAATAATCATAAAACTGAATAAACAAGAACTGTCAGAGTCTGGTTTAGTTCCAGGCCTGCCCCTGCCCAAGCAGTTCATGTGCTCAGCACAAGGCCGGGCCCATCATCTGCTTCACACCAGGAGTCCTTTAACTAAAACCTTGCCCATGACACATCTGAAGCATTAAATTTCAGTTTCAGCCTTCCCAAAAAAAGTTAGAGAACAACAGCAGCAACAGAACTCATTTCACAGTAATTTAGTGGCACACTCCAGGCCAGTACATACACCCCCAAACTCTTCCCACATCCTTTCCTTGAAAGGCAATCAGCACTGCTTTTCCAGGCAATACAAACTCACCTTCAGATCAGTTCCTCCATTTCTGTCCTCTACTGCAAACTCAGATCAGGCACATGACAATTCCAAAGCACTTCCAACTGCTCATTACATGCCAGGCATCCAGGATACTGAGGCCAGTAGGGCATTAATGCCACTCACAACACTGACTGAGGCAAGTGCCAGAGAGCCATCTCATTTTCCTGCCATTGAGTGTATGACACTAGTGGGGAAGTCTTTGTCTATTTCCTTAGAAGCCAAGAAGTTGTTCTCAAAGAGAACAGTGAAAGGTTGTTAACAACAAGTGAATTTAGCGTGTCAGATAAAACCACAAAAAAACTCAACACACCCCCCATATCACACCACTGCCCACCCTCCTGAAACAACACCTCATGTTCACATGAGTCATTACAGGCTGTTCAAGACAGCTGGGTTGGCACTAATCCATCAGTACAGGCAAGGGGAACTGAAGGAAAAGCAGCCCAGCTCCAAGGGGTTAACATTACAGATTTTGATAGGACAATCCTGGGAGGCAAGAAAAGGCATCACACCAGGCTGTGGCATTAGGAAAACTCGTGTGAAAAGTAAGAGCCTGTCCTAAGTTCACTTGTGTTTTGGAGAGGTTTTCCTGTGTGTGGAACATGAGTCTCTTACATACAGAGCTGCTCCTGGCATCCCATGAACATCCCAAACACCTGTGCAGACAAGTACCTATAGAGCCAGGTGCTCCCACTCTTCACTGAACATCCACAGCACAGACTAACAGGGACAAAAGCTAGAGCACGGTTTCTTTTTATTTTAAGATGTCACTATTAACACACATTAGTCAAGCTATCCTAAGAAATCCCCTAGACACCTAGGGAATCTAAAACCCTCTGAGATTTTATTAGCTCAAGAGACCACCATTAAAAGCTTTGATTTTAGTGTTTCTGTAGTAAAAGTCTAACAAACCTGACATTCTACTTTCACCCTGTCAGACTAATGTGCGCTTTAGTGACAGTATCCATTTACAAATTAATAATACATCATACATCATCCCCAGCTTTACTTCTGGAAAGTGCTAAATGGAGTCAATGAACCGTCTATTTACAATTTCAAATCCTAACATATTTACAATAGAAACCAAAAGTATTTAAAACCATTAAATATAGTGTTTAACTCTGCTATATTAGTTTACATGAACACAGCTTAATTCTGGCATCGTATTTCCAATACTAATATTTCCGCCAGTAATTTAAGATTTTTTTTAAAAAATTGCTATTCCTGGAGGGAAAAAATAAAAGCTTAAAAACCAACCCAAAACCTCCAGGCATTTCAGAGCCCTGAGGAATTACCCACCCTAGACAGTCTTCGGGTAGAAGTACTGTAGTGTTCAAGAGAGACTTCCAAGCTCCAGGCAAGCCTTTAAAACCTAATGCATATGTAAAACATTAAGAGTCAGTAATCCATTGAACAGGTTTACTGGAGTCACTGCTACCATTCGGGTTTTACTAATCCGTAGTCAAGAAGGAAACTGCTGCTTTGCTGTTTCTCCCTCCGTTACATTCCCTCCACCCCCAGAAAGTGTTTTGTGCACCAGTGTCCAGGACAGCTTAAGTGGGCATCGTCTTCTCTTCTTTGCTGAAGGGCTGGACTGAGCCAGGCTTCACCCAGGACAGGCCGGAGACGTGCATGCTTTTGCAGTGCTGATCTTCTGGCTTCTTCTGGGGAGAACAAAGTTAAAGTTACAGTTTTTAGATACCCAAACCCTCTCAACTCCCCCTCCATCCATTTTACCTTTAGCAAATACAAGGACAAAAGAGGCTTGCACCATTTCCTCTCCTCAAAGAGGAATAGCAAGATGGCCATTGGTTTCATTTCTGGGAATGTGTGTGGCATCTGCAGAACTACCCTGACAACACAGGAGTTTTAAGGACTTAACTCAGGTACAGCTGCCTTATCCCACCATAAAGACTCAAGGATTCTCCTTTTGCATGGAGGCCCCAGCCCAGCATCACTGCACTGCTCTTCACATTTCTTGGTTCTGCAGAAAGAAGTGTCAATCCAAACCTCCCCCAACACTGCACCTGTAGCTCTGCCTCGCGCTGCTGGGCATGCTGGGGAGGAGCACTGCACCCCACACGTGGTTGGGAACCCAAATTAATGCACCAAGTAGCAATTAATGCCTTTGCTAAACCTGGGAGTTTCCTAATGCTTTCCAAGGACGGTCCTTCCCTTCCCTGAGCATTTGTCACAGTTAAATGCTCGAACAGTAACTATTACCCAACAGTGCAACAAACATTTTAAACTGACTATTGCAATTTAGAAGACAGAAAAAAAAAAGCTTCAAGTTGAAGAACAAAAATACAACCTGGAGCACCTGCAGATTCAAAGCAGTTAAAGAGATCAGTAAATTAGACATTACTCTAGCTGGCCAAAGCAGCAGGAGAGCTTGCAGAGCTTTTTTAATACCAGGAAGTGTATGACAACTACATCAAACCTGGAACGGTGCGTCAAGCTCTAGAAAGTGGTAATTGCATGAGCAGACTTGGTTGTACCACAGGAAGTCTTTTGCTTAACAAAGTAAATTATGGCAGCAAGAAGAGAACATGCACTTCTGCCCCTCCCCATGCTTTGTGCCAAAGGTGACACTGTGTGACAGACCTGCCACAACACGTTGGACAACAGCAAACCAGCAGCAGCTGCCTCTCCCATGCTGCACACAGGAACCACACCTTGCAAAAGCCACGTGCTCAGCAGGAAACTGGGACATCACTGCCCTTCCTGGGCTCCAGCTCCAGAATGGCCTAGCTGTTTCCCAAGGAATAGGAATCACAGGGGTAATAAAAAGGATCCAGGGCTGTAGGAAGATTTGGGAACTTGTTTTTACAGGGAATGTTCTCAGCTACACTGGAATTTTGGGACAAATCTCCTACAGCACAGAAGTTGGGCCATTCCTATCAACAAATTACTGGAACAACTAAGTACCATGGATGCAATAGTTACTAAAGATGTTCGTTTTCACCTAAAAAGAAATCAATAGGCATCTCCAAAGAAAAGAGGACCAAAGAAAAGTCACTGTTTGCTATCAGTCTCTGACACAACATCAGACCCTTTCCATTTCAGGCACCTTGACCTATTATTTCTCTTTGATTTAAACAGTAACAAAGAAGGAGGTGAAGAATGAAGGAGAAAGGGAGGAGGAAAAGAAGTGTCAAAAGTATTTCTTAAAGTTTTGTGAGAACATCAAGAAGTCAATCTGACCAAAATATTTTCCTGTGTGTTCCAAGGCTGTAATGTGACTGGCAGTTGGGAGCACTGCCACATTGAGCTCAGGCAGTGTATTGTATTAAGATCAACTTAAAAACCTCATTCATGCCAGAAGACATCCAAAAACATGAGATCAAACTTGTCTTCTGCACTGCAAGCTTTAACTGACAAAAAAATAATTTTACATTACACAAAACCCCAGCAATCCATAGCACAGCTTTAGCCCAAGTCAGTAACTAAAACATTCAGAGTGCATTTCCTTGCCAGTCCAGCTAAGACAGCAGCCACTGTTTCAGAATCCCTTTGTACTACAAGTGGATTGACTTGTCAGGCCACTCAGCACAGACCCAGAATTGCTGTGTGCCAGCTCTTGTCAAGTGCAAAGCAGTAATTAAAAAAAGAAAACAAAACAAAACATGAACAGCCCCCACCCCAAGTCACATCCCATCACCCATCAGGTGAAAGCTCTATGAGCCAACACATTCTTGCTCTGTCAGTAAGAGCACTCTGTGATGGAAGGAACTCCCAGCACCTTTTGGTGAGCTGATGTCTCATTAGAAATCAGCAGCATTAGAGAAGTGAGCAAGGGACTGTGCTTGTGCTGCTTCAGAAACTTTGTAAGGAGAAGAAACTGCTGAAGCTTTGATTCAGTAATGAAAGATCTCTCAAGAGAAGAAACCAAAGAAGCTGGAGACTTCAGGTAATGCACAAATGGTAACACCCATGACAAGTGCAGGACAAGCACAGGCAGCCAGTGAATCTCTTCATCCCTTCTATCCATAAACAAAAAAAAATTCTGCTGCGTGCCAAGAGTTGTACTAACGAAGCTTTCTGGCTAAGTGACTAATTGCTTAACACACTGAAGTTAGAACAGTGACATAACTGCTTCGTTAGGAGACCACAGCAGTTCAGCATTCCTGCTGAGCCAAAAGAGGGGTGGAAAAAGGTCTCTCTAGTACACAGAGACAGAGAATCTTTCTTCCTGTATCAGGCAATAAACCCTTCCTAGAGTGAGAATATGAACTTTGCACATACCTTCTGAGTCAACATCTTCTCTCTAGCTTCATCATGTATAGCTGGATTCCACGGAGAAAAACTATGGAAAAAGTATAGTTAACTCTTACTTGGAATTTTTGCAAACTACAGCACAGACACAACAGAAAGCAGTGATTTTCCTTTGCTTGGTTTGTTGAATTTTAAGTAAATTATAAATGAGTATTCAGTGTTAAAACATACAGTTAAGAACTAAATTCATATTGTCATGGATCTGTTCAACAATAAATGTTTAGGTTTTCATTTCTGTTTGTACTGAGAACTGGAAATTCAAAACGTGTGACATGAAAAACTACTCATATTCACCATGAAGCTGACTGCTCCATCCCCCATGCAGGCAAGCTTTAGAAGGATTTTAAAACTCTGACCAAAGCTACAGTCATGCAAACTGAGTTCAGGAAAGCCAGAAAATAATACTAATTCATGGGCATTTCTGCTTGAGGGAGGTGGGCACTTCAGGGCTTTTTGCTTGTTCTGAGGTTAGTTTGGTTATTGTTTTGAGATTTTTTTCTAAAGAAAAGCAGGTCAGTTAGCCTGACAGAGAAAGGCTGCCATCAGCAACTACACCAAAACTTGCTCTCAAAACATTAGGACAGGGTGAATTTGCTCAGAGTACTCACATGATTGCATAGGGGTCCTCTATTTTGGGCTGATCAAATAAATGACTACTGCATAGTTTGACACTGTCTACCACTTTACTTTTGAACAGCTGAACATCCTTTTCATACCTGCAAGACAGAAGTAAGTAGTGTTAAGTAATTGCAAGGAGCCATGAGTTTGCTCTAGAAGCACAGACAGACTTGGCAAAGCTCCAGCTTGAGTTCCTAACGCAACCAAGTCTGGAGGCAGAGACCACGAGCAGACAGACAATTTTACAAACCTCTTTTTTGCAAGTCTGTGCCAAAATCTCTTAAGAGGCCATGCCTATACACATGGAAGATACTCACAGCACTGCAGCCTCAGGGTTCAGAGGACTGGTTGTATCAATCTTGTAGAAGACTCTGCGAGCATACATTAACACCTGCCATATGTGATTATGATTTCGCCTAAAAAGAAAAAAGCACAATGAAGAATGAACAAACTTTTCTAATTATACATCAATTTGTCAGCACTAACCTCCATTTTGCAAATGCTCTTTTCACATCCAGTTCACCACATAAAGGGTCCACTAGTGGGTGGAAGACAGGCAGGTCAAAAACCAAGCGCTGCATAAGAAAAAAAAATTCATTATGACAACTTCAATCCTAATGCCAACACCACTGCATGAAGGTCAGTCAAATGTTCCTTCCAAATACTAATTAGTTGTTACTGTATTTAAAGAAAGTAACTGCAAGTGATTTCTACCAGCTGTGAAACTGTAACCCAACACACCTGTGTAACACGCAGGGTCTTGTCCTCTCTCACATGTTATCACCAAATCAGGAAACTAATCTAGTTAACTGCACAGGCACTAGTGCCAACACAGGTGATAAGATCAGATTAAAGGAGTTTTTCTGGTTTACCTATTTGTCACTGAAAGCTTTTTACATACTTGAGGTACAATCAATACTTTTTTTTATCCTACTCACTTTTAAGTAAACTGTGCATTGACACCTTGGCGTCTTCAGCTCTGTACAGCTCATTTCCTCTAGTGTTCACACATTCTTCCAAAAGAAAACTTAAGTTTCAAGAGGAATGTTCTAAAGCCCTCTTCTAGCAAAAGAATGTTGGCTGACTGGGAGATACTAAAGTCTAACTTTTAAAAGGTATTGTTTCCTACTAGTTCTGTTCTTTTAAAGAAGATAGCTTTGCATAAAACTTGACGCCAAGCAGGCAGCTACCCAACACAGCAGTTGTGTGCACCTGCCCTCAAATCTTCCTTTTAAAGAAGTTTGGCCAAGAGGGTGAGCTGCTTTGCTCTGAAGAGTCAGGCTGCCACAAAATATTTTTTTACTTTTAAATTGTTCTAATAACTTGGAAATTTTTCACTAAAGAGAAAAAGAGAAAGCAGAGCTGGAAGATAGGCAGTATGGTGTTATCTCCTTCTCCCTTTGCTTCACCACGTTGTTCTCAAATTTTAGTTCTTTGCTTCAATGTAATTTAGAAGAGACAATCGAGGAATCCTGCAGTATTACAGCAAGCACAGCACAGGTGTCTGGATTTTACATTCCATTATATCACTACTCAGAATTCTGATACCTCTTTAAATGTTTCAATGTTAACTTCCTGCTGAGGAAGTAGCAAATCAAGAGTGGAGGGAAAGAACTGTCTGATTACTTAACACTCTAATACATCTGACCTCAGGAAGTTCACTCCACACCAGTCTCAGTAATCAGAGTAATGTAATTCCTCCACAGCGGTTTGCAAATGTGTACAAGACATGGCAAATGAGCCCAGCCAAGTGAACAAAATGAGTTCAAGGAAAAGAGAAGCTAATTGGCGTATCAGCTTTAACAAAAAGCCGTACTTATACCACCAGGAAAGAAGAAAAAGCCAAGACACAGCCACTCACCGGGCAGTCTCCATCCGGGTAATTATCAGGAATATAGACAGTGAATTTGAACACACCATCCTGGTAGAGCCCATTTCTTATGAATATTACACCAAACCACACTGCAAATGAGAAAGTTTGCTTGAGTGAAAGAATTTCAAAATTTATGTATATAAAAAATATAAAAGTTAAGTTTAAACTTACTTAATGCTGATCGGTATGAGGGCTGCACGTAGACACCTGGCAACTTCTGCTTCACAACCAAGGTACTGCAACCAGAATCAGCATTCAGAGCTCCATAACTGCACTGACACAGCAAACCCAGAATGTACCACCCACACCCCAACAGGGCCTATTTCCACAAACTTACTCTCCATTCCCAAGGCTGCTCACTGAAGGAGGTGACAAATATAGTGAAATCACACTCTTTCCCTCCTGCTTTTCACAGCACTCCAGTTAAAGACTTACTAACAGAAAACACTATTCCTCTTGATAAAACTAAATAGAGAAGCAGAAATAAACTCTTCCCTCAGCAGATGCATTTAATGTATGTCAGTACAGAAATTTACAATTTTCTACTGAATCCCCAAAGTAGGGAAGAAAAAAAAAAATCCAGTTAAGCAATATTGAACACAGATTCACAGTCAATTGTAGTTGCTGCTGAAATGTGACCAAACTTGAACCTCAATTTTAAACAAGTAGCTTTTCAGTTTTAGATGACACTGTGCTGCAGATCAAGCTGAAATTATACTGGCAATGGCCAAAACAAACCAAAAACCAAATTATTAACTTCACAGGTTTTCCAGTTACTTGGTAGATGGGTCCATTAAACAGAACTCTACATGCTCGCACAAATAAACAACAACCTTAAAGCAAAACATTAACACAGTTCTCTGCTTACGATTTCCCTAGTATTTGCTATTAGTTCCCCAATAATGAATTTGTACTATAGTACCGATATATTTACTCAGAAGAAAAACATCTTTCTTGAATTAAAAAGTCAGGGTCAATTCCCTGAGAAAGAGATAAATGTTTTGAGAGTTCTCACTTTCAATTTAACAGTTAAATACAAGAACTGAGACTCAGTGTTGCATAAGGACTCCAGGGATTCCATTCCAAAAGGCACTACATACTTGGGAATCCAGTATGTCTATTACAGAGGAAGTCCCTTCAGCTTTGTAGCACTAACCAGTTATATAACTAGAAAGTTTTGAGGACAGAGATTTTTATGCTCTCACAGCAGCCAACAAATCACTCGATTGGGTCAAATGCAACTCCTCCCTCTTAAGTTTCACCTTAAATATCACAGAAATGAATACAGTCTTCCCAACATCCACTTGATCAACTGTATCAGGTGGTGTTCAAGTGTTTCATGTGACAACTGAAGGAAGCTCCCACATCCTAACTTCATTACATAGCACCATATATTCATGAGCATCTTCCCACTCGACATCTGCTTGCTTCT
The DNA here is from genome assembly GCA_013397055.1 of Pachycephala philippinensis. Lineage (NCBI taxonomy): Eukaryota > Metazoa > Chordata > Aves > Passeriformes > Pachycephala > Pachycephala philippinensis. The sequence continues at coordinate 304,929 of VWZT01016552.1, read as the reverse complement.
ATTTTAATACTCGTTTCAAATATTTGGTATTTCTGACCAAAAAGCCATTAGGATAACAGGTCAGGATACCTAAACTCACAGTGTGTGTACTTCAAGATTGAGAAATTTAATAATTCAGAGAATGTCATCTAAAAATGCCCCTTAATGTCTCATCTCACTTTCTTTTCCCTTTCTGTCTCAAGAGATTGAGATTGCTGTTCCAAAGAAGGAACTTTGCAGACAATTACTGCCTTCAAGGACTATGGCAGACATACCATGCAAGAACTAGGCCCCTGCAGTGTTTTTTCCCCACTGAAGCATAAGCCCAGTGACCTAAAAAAGATGAAAAAAGTGAACACCTACAATTCTGCAAGAAGTGAATACTCCAAATAAAAAGGCCCATAAGAAGCGTGTGTTCCATTTGTGGACTGGGAGGAGTTGGCAGGTGAAGCAGGCTTGGTTATTGGCACAGCATTCTTTGGGATAGAAGGCAACTGTTTCTTTGAAGAGCCTCGCAGGGGACTGGTTCGAAGCTCTCCACTCAAAGTTTTCTCTTCAGTGTCAGATCTCTGTCAAATCAAAGGAGAACCATGAGACCATAGGCCACATTTCAGAAACATTTAACATATGAACATACTTTAACACACGTTTAAACCCAAATTATGCCAATTACAAGTTAGGGCAATGAAACATATCTTGGGTTTTGGTGTTATTGCTTGGGGGAGGGAATGAGGGAATTGCCTTTTTGTTTGTAAAGAGACTTTTGTTCAATTAAACCAAACCTACAAGTACAAAAGTACTCAACGCTGGATAGGAAATCTGCAGATTAGGACAAATGCTTAAGGAGGCTTACATTTATTTAGAACCTGAAACCAGACAGTATACAACATCAGCTTACAAGTCAATCTATTTCTAGCACACAGTGCATCAAGATAAATCATTTCTACTGACAAGCATCCTTACACTGTAGACTTCAAAGACTCTTTAAAAGTAGTGTAGTAAAACTGAGATAAAAAAATCAAGGTTTCATGTATTTCACTATCTGCCTGTGCTTAAGACATCAACATTCCACTTGGAACTGATCCTATAGCTCACTCCCACAGTGAAAGAACCACCACTTGGCAGTGGTATCAAGTTTAAGTAGTTTTACCATAGGAACCTTTTTATGCCTTTGCTGTCTTTTCTTAGAAGAAAAAAAAAAAAAAAAACAAAAACCACTGCCAGCAAACACTGTACTACACACAGACCCCAAAATCATTCTATAGACTACCAAGACAAACCTGCAGATACAGACTTGTGCTTAGGCTATGTGTGGTGACTAAAGGCAGGATTTAAGCTACAGTGTTTTGAAGTGCCCAAGACCTGGACTAGTAACAATACCTCATGATCAAAGTTACATAATTTGCCAGAGTACTGAACAGCAGAGAAGTGATTAACCCTAGAACTCCCACGCTTTTATTACTGCTACAACCTCAAGTAGCAACAGAACTATGGAGGCATAGTTCTGTCAAAGCTCACCTGCCTAAGCTCTATATAAAGTCACTAAAATGCCCTAAGAAAAAGGTGTTTCAACCACTTCAACACATTTGTTTCACATTTCCTATTTAAAGATACTTCAGATAAGAAAAGCCAGCAAATTTTGGAGTAGACTCTATGCACAGGCACATTCCAGTTAACACAGCTCAAAGCCAGTTTACACTTTTACTGAAGGTGATCACAACCCTCGGGATAAATACACAGTAAAACACTATTTGCAGATCACCTGATGTTTTTTTCCAGCATGGCTACCACCCCTCCCAAGCATGACAACACTTTCTGGCATCCATTCATTAAATACCTTGCGCACAGAACCTGTAGACATGCTCCAGAAAGGGTTCATAACGTGTATTCCAAATAAAGGGCTGTAACTTTTCTGTGTCTTCAGAGTGTCCTCAGGCCCTTCGGATTTATTCCCTAAAAGTACACGGAATGAACATGCATTTTAACAGATAAACAGGACTCAATATATAAATAGGATTCAGATCTAATTCTGCAGTCAGCATTATATTTCTGTAACTTCAGAAGATAACTTCACGTAGGTAAGACCAACGAGTTAAAAATGCCAAAGCTCTATTATATGCTTCAGAAGAATAACATATGTCTATTTTTCCACATGAATCTCTGCCTTCTTTCTGCTAGAAAAAGACTATGTTCGGCATTCCATACTTATTTTGCCAATGAGAAGAAAAAAAGGATCATCTCTTGGCTCAACATAGTTAAGAAAGACCCTCTACACGTGCAAATATTACAGTTATCATCTCCCCATTTCAGTCCAGCACCAGACAGAACTAGGATCCTGCTAAGTGCTGTCCCTCACAGACATTGTTGACTTTGCACATTTCTGAAGTGTCCCAGTTTGAGAAATTCTGTCATTCCCGGCGACAGAGATGATCCTTTCATTGAGTTTGCATCATGTACGTGTCATTTTGTTTTCATCTGTATTGGAACACCACCAGGAACAGACAAAGCCATAGAACACAGAAGTTTCTCTGTAGCTTATTTAATGGTTTCATTATGAGCACTAAGGCTTAGTGCGCTTTAGATCAGCAGCTCAATAACAAGGACTTCAGCAGTATTTGGAGTTTCAGTGTCATCTACTGTGTATGTCCTTGCTTTCCTCTCTCTCTGTATTTTTAAAGTCTTGCTACTGCTTGTTGAAGAACTCTGATCTACAGCACCTCTTGTCTGGCACAGCCTATTGCCTCCACTCTTTTTTCCTCTCCAGTTCTACTTTCCTTCCTCATCTCATCCTCCCATTTTTGGTTCCATCACCTAAGGTTTTGAGGCACTTTACTCAGTTTCTTTAATAGAAAATTGCAAAACATTGATCAAGAAAATTAACAGGATGTGAGAGAGACAGAGCCAGTAACACAGGCTTCTGTTGTGGTCAACACCACATTTTTACCACAGTAAGGATGGCAGCATCTGTTCACCATGGTTTGATTAGCTTATAGAGAAAATGGAAACATGATGATCAAAATCTTCCCAAAATTAAAATAAATGCCAATCTTGTTAAAAGAAAAAAAAAACAAAAAACAACCCAGACAATTTATCCTAAGAAAGTCTAGGAATGCTAAATATTTAAAAGAAACATTAATATCAAATCATAGTCTTCTAGGCTATGCAGTAGCCATGCATTCAAAATTATGAAAGAACCTTTTAGAAAAGTGATTAAAAGTAATTAATTTCCCCACCCAGAATCATCTCAAACATTCCTATATACAACAGGTTCCTCCAGGTACTTTTCCTCTTCAGCAGCCAGTCTCACATCATTCTGAGCCACTGAAGAGAGAAAGTCAAAGCACAGCTACTGCCTTGTGAGAGCAGGGAGAAGATGTTTTCACTTTTCCACATCTCTTGTCTGGAAAGCAGAGTCATGCCAGAGGGCTGTCCCACAGGCCTTTTCCATCAAACCAGCCAGACTAAGTAAGACAGGAAGACTGGGCCAGGAAGGTACGAGACATTTCCTCAGGAAACTCTGGTGTAACCAGAGGGTGGAGGAACTGACGCACAAAGAGCACCTGAGTGCTCGGGCTCCGACAAGAGGGAAAAGTGCTGCAAGTTGAGGTACAGGTTGGAAGACAATTAGCTGGAATCTAGAGTGATTATGGGATTGGGGCAGGATCATTTTGTTTGTTTTGGACTGGTGTTTTTTACGACTAGGTAATACAAGCTGCATTATCCCGGAACCAGAGATAGGACAGCAGGAGTCAGCAGGACAAAGTATGACATATATAGGTAAAAACCAGCCCAACCTATTCCCAGAAAAACATGGAACTTTCCTAGAAGCTTGGTAACTGATGTTAGATGCAGTTCAGTCAGCAGATCCACCTTTCAGAAAGCAGCTATTTATCTCAGTACACTTCCAGCTCTGCTGAAAGGCCTTTCATTATCGTGCCTACTTAAATGCTATTAAGAGCAAATAAAACATTATTTTAGCTCTAGTTAAGCTAAAGAATTACTTCAGAGGTTCTCTTGCACAGACGTTTTATCTAGTTGCTTTCCAGTTATAAATCATACATAGTATTGTCCTAAATTTATTGTTAAACTGCCTCCAGTCTCATACACCTGTTCAAATACTATTTACAGTGGAGAATTCAGAACCTGAGAGTACCAGCTTCCCAGAGGAGGGTCATTTAAGAAGCCTTTCAAGGTGTTTTAAGAGTTTATTTCTAATCACATTCACTCCTATGCACGGTGGAAGTGGAGAATCGTAGCTCTAAAGGAAACTTACCCACAACTGCTTATGCTCTCTAGTACTTTCACCTTGCAATTTACTACCCACCACTACTCACAAAAATTATTAAAACCAGTATTAAAAACAATAAACCAACAAGCAGCAAATTGACTGCCTATCCTACTTCTCCCTATGTCTGCAGCAGACAAAGGAGAGCTAAATCCTGATACCATTAAGTGGAATTTCTAGGCAGTTTAGGCATTCACTCTTACACAGGGCTCAGTGTCTACCCCGAGGCACCCACGATTGCAGCATCTTACAGTGCTGGAACTACTAAAACCATCAGCTTCCCAAAATAACTGAATACACTCTCCTCATTTTATGGAAAGGGGATAAAAACATTCAAAGCCATCCCCCTCTCTCTCCTTTCACACTGTCGACATTCACAGTACCTCATCCAGAAGAGGCTTGATAGTGTGCCACTCAGTAGTATTTTCTACTAATTTCTCCTGCTTTAAGAATAGCAATTAACAGCAACCCTCCTAAGCTGTCCTCCTCCCACGAGCTTTTTACAGCTACTTTCTTCTCTAGTGCTTTCCTTCTAGTAAAACAGCAACTAAACAACGGCAAAACACAAACTTGTGAAGAAACATTACTTCAAATACTGCTTCTTGGAAAGGCCTTTTAACTTATCCAGGGCACCACATTGGGACCAAAAGCCACCTGCTGCCAGGCATAACTTCATGTCCACATTCTCCAGGTGCATAATATATGCCAGCAGTCAGAGCAAGTGTAAAGTCATCTGATACTTCATCAGCTCTCTAAAAGGCTTAAAAAACCAAAGTTATCACTAGCAAAACCATAACATTTAAGTACTTTGCTTTTGCTCCTTTTCCTCCTCTACATTAGGTAGTCTAATCAAAAAATGTCTCATTTTACCCACTGTCGCAGTATGTGTCATATTTTTCTCCTCTCACCAACAGAGTTATTTGATCAAACACAACACTACAGCAATGTGAAAAAAAACTTTATCTACCTCGAACAGAGCACTCTTCTATAGATTTTCTGGAAACGTCAACAAATCAAAGAGAACCACTCCTACACCCGAGACAAACAAACTGAGCTACTTCAGCAGAGCACCAGAGAACAGTGCATGTCGAACACACAGGCATGTGCTTGTCCAGCAACTGCAGCTGTCAGTTTACACTGGAACTTATTTCTCCTCAGCACAGCCACTCCTGATCTCCTTTGGACCCAAGGTCCTCGCTCGCTCACGCCTTAATCTGCCGGACAACGCGGGAGCCGCTGGTGGCGGTGAACAGGAACACTGACCAGTCAAGCCTGTTCGCCAACTCTTCTTCCACAGGCGAGTTACTCGTTCCATACCAACACCTGCTGCTACGAGTTCACTCCTCTAGGAAACTGCAATCTACGCCAACGAGACCTGCTCTTAGATACAGCAGCCTAAGGGACACGGGGCGATGGCCGGCCGAGTCCCATAGCACAGGGCGTTCCAGAGGTACCTGTCAGCCGGGGGGTCACGGGAGGTTAAGAGCAGTCCTGCGAAGCCCGAGCGGTCCCCGCGGTGTTTCCCGCCGAGGCCGCGGCCGAGCCGGACACCGCAGCGCGACGCTGTTCGCAGGGCGGGGAGCAGCGAACGCAGGGTCGCAAGCCGCCGGGCCGGGCCCCGCTGGCAGCCGCCCCGCGCCCGGGGCTGCCCGAGCCCGCGGTGCCTCTCGCACCCCTCACGGGGCAGCCTCAACGGGGCGCGCCCACCCAGCCCCTCCCGGCGGCAGGTGACGGCCCCACGGGCGCAGACACCCCGCAACCCCTCAGGGACACAACAGCCCCGCCAGCCTCCCGAGCCGCGGGGACGGGACCCCCGCGCCCACCGCCTTCGTTCCGCCCGGGAGGGACAGCCCGGGCAGGGCCGGACGCTGTGGCCCCTCTCGCTCACCCACCGAGGCTCCGCCGCT
>VWZT01016552.1:188048-298483 GCA_013397055.1 Pachycephala philippinensis | reverse complement strand
GGGCTGAGGGACGGGGGTCGGCATGGCGGGCTGCCTGGAAGAGCCTGGGGAGGGGCAGGAAAGGCGGAGCTGTGGCGGTGCGATCCGTGACAGCCACGGCAACACGTTCCCGCACCGGACAGCGAGCGGCAGCGGGACAGCGACCGCCCTGTGGTGCGCTGCAGCTCGGTGAACACCATGTGTAAGTGCCCGGAGGCGGCCTCTCAGCCTCTCCTAAATTTTGCAGCTAACGCTGCTTGTATGAGCCAAGAACTCCAACCTCCTACTAGAGGTGACGTAATCAGTCATGGACTTTCGTCACTCTTTCTCGCAGGCTACTAAAAATGGACATTTTAAAAGCATATTTGAACTGGATTTTTCTATTTCCACAGAATCACAGGATGGGTCAGGTTGGAAGGGACCATAGTGGGTCACCTGGTCCAACCTTCCTGCGCAGGCAGGGCCATCCCAGAGCACAGGGCACAGGATTGTGTCCAGACAGTTCTGGGATATCCCCAGGGAGGGAGACTCCACAGCTTCTGGCCAATCTGTTCTGTGCTCGGTCACTGCCCAGCGAAGAAGTCCTTGTTCATGTCCAGGTGGAACTTCCTGGGCATCAGTTTGTGCTCGTTCCCCTTGTCCCATTGCTGGGCACCACGGAGCAGAGCCTGGTCCCTGCTCTGAGCCCTCCCTGCGGACAGGGACAGACGGGGATGAGGGCCCCTCTTAGCCATCTCTTCTCAAGGCTGAACAGCCCGGGCCCCCTCAGCCTTTCCTTGTAAGAGAGATGCTCCAGTCCCTTCATCATCTTTGTTGGATGGACCTTCTCCAGGAGCTCCATGACACTCTTGTGCTGAGGAGGACACAGCACCCCAGATGTGCCTCAGCAGGGCTGAGCAGAAGGGCAGGATCACCTCCCTGACCTGCTGGCAATGCTCTTCCTAATGCACCCCAGGATCCCACTGGCCTTACTGGCCACAAGAGTACACTTGCTGGCGCACTTTAAAACCTCCTTTTTAGATTAATAATACCAGCTTCTGATACTATTGCTAAGCAGGTACATACACACACAGTGTAAATTTATATTAACAATGCATACACACAGATATACATACAAAATCTACCTGTAAAATCTGCTGAAGAAAAAGAGGAAAAAAGAATAAACCTCAGGCGTTAGTTTTTATTTGTAATTAGACTTTTTCTGAGCCCAGCAGAACAATTACAGAAGCACTATACCAAACTGCAGTAATTTGTCAAGGTTTGGAAGATGACAGCAAAATCCATGCTATCTCAAGTATAAAAAGTACAGAGAATTTTAAAAATCAATGCATGTAGGGTGGATTTATTTTTGTTCCTAAGCTATGAGCAAAAATACCATGCTAAGTTTATCACTTCATCTCAATTATTGTAACCTTCTCCTATCCCCATGTCCTCAAAATGCCAGTTTAAAGTCTTCAGTCAGTTAGTAACGTTATTATTCTGGCTAAACCACTGTCTCGAGTTTCTAAAACCCTTTGGCAATTTCCTCTTCTTCTGTGTTTCAAATGCAAACTCTTTGCTTGCACCACTGAAGTGCTGCACAACTTCCCTTTAGGCTCATATCCTAAATTATCTGCTACATGCAGTAGTAGCAGTCACTTGTTACCTCCTATTTTTTTTTTCTTAATCTCTTTCCTACTGTTTTCTTTTTCCTGCTCTAAATCTCTTCCCACCAACTCTCCTTTGAAGGTTGTGTTTCCAGAAATCTTTTTTATGTGGTTACCTCCATCAGTGGGCTTTTCAGACCTAAGCATTCCTCAAAGTGTCTTGCCTGTATCAGGTCCTGACCTTGCTGAGGAATGAAAGGTGATAATGAAATCCTCCCTTACATGCTATGCAGATGTCATAGATCTCACCCTGCAAAATTCTGAGGCTTGAACAACATTTTGGTGTTGATTGTACATGTTCAGGTTGTTGCAAAACTGTATTACAATGGGAATAACATTTTGGCTTTGATATGAAGGATTATGAGGAATACTTGATCAGGCCCTTGAGCACAACATTGTTAGTTCTCCAAACCCCACTACAGTCCAAAGTTTTCTATTTTGCTAACTAGAGGAATAATACTCTAACAAGAAAAAAGCTTTTGTCTAATAAATTTTCTTAAATGCTTTTTAGATTCCCTTCCTAGTCATACCAAATATGAAACAATTCTACTTAACAAATCTTTGTATTTTGACCAGTATTAATCAGGCCTAGAATGCTTTTTGTATATTATTTATCTCATTAAAGATTCCTTTCACTATGGTTGGTACCTGTAGCAAACATTTTATGATCTCAAAGGTCTTTTCCAACCTAGTTCATTCTGTGATTCTGTAAATAACCTTTAGATACTATTTTTCCTACTTTTAGATACTCTTCGTTTCACCCAGAATTCTAAATACTGTGAGGAATTTTTCCACAATACCTGTGTTTATACCCCAAAACCATACATACTCATAATCCAAACCCCAAAATTGCCAAGCACCTTCCTGTACCTTTGTGGAAGAAGGAAGAGTGCAATGGCTATATCGTTTAAGGCATGATCAATGTGATGCTTAATTGTTCAGTGTGGGAAGACTCTGGATACTTCTGAACGCACCAGAATTTCCCCTTGTGGTGGCTGTGGTTTTGAGAAGGAATATGAGGTAAAAAGAGACGAGGAAAGTTAAAGTAAGTCTGTAATTAGCTCGGGCTCGGCACCACTAGATGGTGTCCTGCAGCTGCTCTAGCACACATCGCAATCCATGGGCAGGTAAGGGACAGGAACACCCCGTGACAGGAGCACAGTGTGTGCTGCAGGACAAACAAAAACGATCTGGCCTAGTGCTCCTGCTCACCTCCCACTGAAGTCCCCGGTAGTTTTACAGGGAGGCTGATAAAGAATTTTGACAAATAACCTACATAACCACACAAACCTACGTAACCTTACTTGATAGCTATTGATATTAACATGACCTTCCTAAAAATGCAAAGGTGACAGATGGCATTTTCTTTCTTTCAAAGCTAAAAAGCAGAATTACAAACATAGTTTAAAACCTGAACCCCTGAATATCTTTTCTTTTTGTACTTTCAAGCACAATTCCTTTGTGATTCAAATACTACAAAAACGTACTATCAGCACTTTATAGAGCAATCTAAGTAAAAATAAAAGCAGTCAGGTAAACAATTTAGATTTTTGTTTTCTTTTTTACCTTGGTGAAAATGGTGTATTGTCTCATAAAGGGATTGTTTTAAATTTCTCCATACTGATCTCTATTTGCATAATTGCTGATAACAAGGCATATCCTTTCAGTAAACCAAGAGAGAGAAATTATCATATCTCTAAAATACCTTGACAAACCTACAAAAATATTTAAAAATGGGTGTTTTCAATTTAAATGTATCTATGAAGCAGTGTAAATGCATCTATGAAGCAGTGAATGGAAGGAGGTGATTCACAGTGCACAGCAATGAAAGTTACCTGTAAGGAGGAAGACATCAGGTCACAGTTCTCCCCTCATTCCACAGGACAATAGTACAAACAATCATTGAACCAATGTTTGGAATAGATACCTGCTGGTAAGGCTGGAGCTGCTGCATGGCTCTGACCCTTCAATGGCAATGCCAGCTACAGGCCAGAGAGGTATTTGCTTTGGGAAGGTCTTCCTGAAACTTATGGCCTGAAATGTGAATTCCCAGACAAGCCTTCATGGCTTGACAGAAAATGCTGCCCAGATTCCTACTGCCTGTGCTGGGGCTTGAGCTGCTTTGGCACATTGCTCTGTTTGGATTTGAAATTAAGTTAACAAAGTATAAGAAAGAAAAGATCCAAATTAGAAAAGATTAATTAGAAGCCCATTTATTTTAGGAACACTATTGGAAACTAATAAATAGTTTCCAATAGCAAATAAAACACAAATCCCTCTTCTAGTTTACCCCTAACAGTGTGATGTTTCTCTGTTTTCTTAATAAGAAGCATAAAGATGGAAACTTATTGTAATAGTAGTGTTGGTTCAAGATGATGTACTTATTTTTCCTATTTTCTTTTTTTATTACAATGGAATTACTACAATGAATGCAGCTATAACTGCACCAATATAAAAGTGCTTTTCACTGTGTATTTATTTTCCTTGAGGAAGAGGTAAGACGGAACAGCACTAACTGCATCATCAAAATTTGTCATTTAGTTCTTAGGGTAGAATCACAGGACCTACTGTTGATCTCTGCTCAGTCAGCAGCAAACTCACTATTATAGCAGAAGGAGGAAATATTAAATTTATTTATTCCCCAAAGAAAGCCTCCTGTCTTCCTAGACTCACTTAATATAAGAAGAATACATTTGTGTATAATATTCAGACACTTTTGTATTTGCATGGCTGTCAGTGTGTTTCACAACATAAGAGATTGACTGGATTAATGGTTCCAGAACAGCAGAAGCTCCTATCAATGACTAATTAAAGATCAGATCATAGCCTTCAAACTACACTTTCTTCAACGTGTCTCACACAGTGGAAAAAAATACATTAAACATTTAAATCTGAATGTATTTCAGATTCCTCAGTTTATGAACTAGAAACCTCAGTTACTGTGAGTCCAACTGTGCAGAATTCAGAACAATGGAACTTGTAAAACTGACTTACAGTATTCCTTTTATTCCTTTGTATTTGCTTACCTAATAGCTTTTATTTGAATGGTGAGAATTACAGTTCTAAGATGAATTTTGATTCTGCACAGTATGATTTTGAAAGTAATTTCCTACTATGAGGAGAGAAAGGACTATTTTATCACTATTTTTTTAAAGAAGTTGAACATTTCAATCTGACTAGAGGTTTATAAAGTCTGAATAAATCCCAGAGGAAGACTTAGATCCCAATTGCACTGGTTTACTACTTATGAGAATACTTGCTTATAGGTAAAACATCCAGGAAAGATAGCTGGATAAGAAGCACTCAGTTTGTTAGTCACACATTTTGAAAATAGGTTCCTTAGCTATCAAAATCATACAAATTCTGTTTTTTAATGCTAAAATGTAAAACTAATCCTAAAACTATATATCCATACAACTTATTTGTAATAGAGACATTTTCAGGATAAAAACCTATGTATTTAATTCCTACCATTGAATGTCTACTGATGAATTAAAATTCCTCATTTTAGAATTTTCACAGCCATTCATTGAGAACTTTTTATAAAGTTTTAATTAGACTAACTAGACTTACAGCTGTAATTAATATTTCCTTATCAATAAGCTTTTTTTCCCCTCAGTATCTTCCTTTCATGGAACATTTTTAATCATAGTAATGTAGAACATGCTTTTAAACAAATATGTATGTAATCCCACAGTCTCAAGGATAACTAAGATTACAGAGTAATCAGAATGAAGAATCCTTTTGAAAAATCAGTTTTGCAGAGAATAGTCATTAAAGTGCATCTGTATGAGACAACTTCGGCAAATCAGTGAACACAGTCCGTGTAAACAAGCTTTGATCAGCAGTTTCCACAATATCATTATGAACTCCAGTTTTTGCTGTAATGGTATGATATGATGAGTGAAAGGCAGACCAAAACCAATTCATAATTTTCAGATGGAAAATCACAGTTAATTTGCTGACTGAAAAATAACTACATAATTTCAGAGATGATAAGACATAATAAAGTAGGACTATTTTTTTCTCCACTCACACCTTGAGCCATATTTCTACACAAAAGTCACTTTCCTCCTTTCATCTTCTTATTACTTTCCTGGTAAAGTGACATATTAAGCAGGTGTGTAAGTGGTTGGTAATTTTAAAAAGCTGAATATTTAAAAAACTTAGTGGATGACTGATCAAAGAACTGAATATGAAGAGTAAAGACTGGGGAGAGAGAGGGTGAATATGCAAAGGAAGCTTTCACATTCAATGGGGAACAGCTATGAAACGCTACTAAGGATTGTAGCTCAGTTAATAAAGCTCCAAACAGAGATGGTGTTGGGCTTAAATAAAAGGCTGCCACTGAGCAGCACCTTACAGCCCTCACTTCCAACCCACACCATAACATCCTGTCTCTAGGACTGCCCCACCCCTCAGTGATCCAGTCCCCGTTTCCTGCTGCCCTGCCATGCACTATAACATTGGCGACCTCAGTGTTCCAATGAAGGAAAAGCTTGTGAGAAAGACACTTTCTCTCCCCTCCATCTCCCCAGACAGAAACTGTAGCTGATGCTACTGACTCAGAGTTTATAACTGGGAGCAGAGAAGTTCCGTTTGCAAACATAAAGGGCTGAATGGAAACTCAGAAACACCCCTCTCCCTTACACACTTTTTTTTTTCCAGTTCTATATTTTGTATATACATTTCTGGCTCAAACTAAACAGTATAGTAGATAAGTATATATTTATAAGACTTATGAAGAAAGCATTTACTACATTACGTCCTTCTAGAACTAGACTGAACACAAAGGGGAAAAAAAAAGACCAGCAGCTCAGCATTTTCCCACAGGCTGCCCATCTGGCACCTGGGGCAGATGTCAATGTGGCACGGTCATTCTTTCACTGGAAACAGGCAGATAGGAGCTGGTTATGTCTCAGATTTGTTCTCAAACTTTTAGGCAACACAAGCTGAACGAAAACTGGGTAGTGCAGGAGAACAGAGTAACATTTGGGTTCCACTGCAAATGGATCCCTTCAAGGAACAGGAGTGGAGCAAGAACACTGACTCAGATGACTATCTTGGAAATGTAATTAGTCTCAGGATCTGGCTATCTGGTTATAGCTGAAGAACCTCAGAAGAATGATCACTGGTAGATGGAAAATCAAATATTTGCTCAGTAGGAAGCAATTTCAAGTCAAACGAGGTTACTGTTAGCTTCTACTGCATCATGGCCAGGATATGGGAACCTCAGTCTGCCTCCCAATTTGGACTATTCACAACCAATTTGACTAGTCACAAATTGATGTTTTAGGGACATTACAGACCAATTTAAAAAATCAACAAAAGTCCTGTTAACTTCAACAAGATTTCAGTTGAGATATTTCATCTATGAATAAGAACTTACGTTGGCAAAAAAACTCTTCAGTAGAACATCTCTGTCTCCATCTGTTTCAAGTAGTTTATTTTTTACCTGAGTTTTGGGATCTTTCCTATTTCTATTTTCATCTGCAACCTTTATTTGTAAGTTAGTGTAAGTTAGTACCTTCCATTTAGTTCTGTTTCCTCAAAGTAATAATTTAATTCAATCTTATCTTCTGTACATTTGTCAGTTACTAAATCCACAAGAGGTTGGGAGGTCTAATTTTTCTTCATTTTTAAGGGACACAAGTAGTGTCTGCAGTTTTGAAGTCTGACTTGGCTGTTTGTGGTTTTATTACACAGCATTTCATTCTAAAAAGCAACAGTATGAACTGAGATTAGATTCAAACTGATCTTTCCAAACATCATGAGAATTCCTCTGTCAAACAAATCTTTCATCTTAATTATCCTTAATAATTTCCACTTTGCAAACATAAGGTCCCCTAATGCCTTTGGAAAATGAAGATTATGAGAAAGAGACTATAAAAAGATAAACATGTCTCATTTTGCAGAATTTTAAACACCTTCTTTCAGATAGTAAATCTAACATTAATTAATAGCGGGGTATAATATTAGATTTCTCTCTTTTATGAAAATCCTGGATAGAATGTTCCCTAGTGCAACATTTTATGTGTTATTTTATATATTGGTTCAAATTTAAAGCCAAGAATATTGCTTAAAAATGTCAAGTAACTTATTCAATAGTCAAGTAAAAAACTACTGTCACAATTTAATTAATTTTCATTATTTAATTACAGACTGTATAATATAAATTATTCTTAATTTTCAGTCCCTCTGAAATCCTGCTCACCAAAGTTTTGAATACAGGCATGGGGTTTGGCTATTTGAGCTGGACAGAAATTCCCCATTTTATTTAATTTATGACACCCTCAGTGTGCACGTCTTCTTAGAAAAACCAATATTATTTTTAGTACTGCAATACATAATTTAATATCCTAGTTTGTCTGAGACTAAGATATCTCTACAAAAAATATAGACAACATTTTGGTTCTAGAACTGTTGCTACTTCCTGTTGTAAATGGCATGAGGATGCTCTTGGAAAGGAACATGCAATGGAGGGTGTGCAGAAAGGAGAACGTGAGCCAACACCAGACAATAGCAACACAGCAGCTGCACTTCCATGTGGGAAAACCATCACCCACACAATAGTCAACATTTCTTCCAAATATTCATTACATTTATAGAACAAAATCAGCCACCATGACAAAATAAATTAGAATTAAGATATTTTTAATAGAGATTAGGAAGGATCAAAACCCACCATAAGGACAAGAAAATTAAACTCTCCTTCTTTCCTCTCTGAGTGTTTTTGTGATTAATCTTAAATAAGGATTTTTTTTCAAAGCAATCTTTAGGTCGTGTTGTTGAAGTTTCTGTGGCTCGCCTCTTTGGAAATCTGGTTTAAATATATACCTACTGTTTATTTAGCAGAAAATATTTTGAATCTGCTCCTATTGACTAGAATATTACGGCCTAAAACTAGCTAAGTAGGTATGCATTTTTTTACCTCCCCCCACCAAAAAAAAGAAAAAAAAAAGAGAAACAACCAAAAATACAAAAAAAAAAAAAAAACCCAAAAAAACCACCCCACAAAAAAACCACCACACCAAAAAAAACCACCCAAAATCCCACAAACAAGCAAACAAACAAACAATCCCCCCATACACACGATGAAGCAGAATAAAATTCTTTACAAATGGTAATACAGATTAATAATTTGATCTCACTGTAAAATTATTTCCTACCAAATGATGACAATAGATAATTTTATATGTTTATACCCTTTATATAAAAAGCTTTTGCAAGTCATATGGCTCTTCTGCATCCTTGAATTACAGAAAGCATGAGTTTGGAACGGTCCTCTGGAGATTGTCTGCTCCAATCCCCCTGCTCAGCGGCAGGGCCATCTGGAGCAGATTGCTCAGGACCACATCCAGCTGTGGTTTCAATATCTCCAAAGATGGAGAGACACTAAAACCTCTCTGAGCAACCTGGTCACTACTTGATCTCCTTCACAAAATCTCAAGCTTCGTGACCTGTCTGTACAGGCTCCTGTGTATTAGTAACAACAGCTGAACTGCAGTGTGTGGGCAGAACATAGTATGAAAGCAAAGGTAAATTATGGAAGAGGACAGGATGAGAAACTGTATTCTACGGAAAAAAATATTGGGTAAAGTGTAACATCTATGCAGACTGGTGAAAAGATCTTTAGTTGTCTCAAACTTAAGAGAAAAAAATCTTCATCTCCCTTTTCTACTCACTAGATCTCTATATATGGCTGTTTAACAAGCTGAAGGATATGTAGGTGTTTTCACCAATTTCCTTTGCTGAACATTTTGTTATTCAGGAAGGATAATGAGAGTTCTGAGTTAGAATGAATCTTCACTGCTATGTGGAATGCAGAAGGGGAGCATGCAAGATCATTCATGAAGCAGAAGCAGCCTAGGCAAGCCGTGTTGTGGCACCTAGCTGGAGTCTGTTTCTGATACCTCCAGCCCACACGGCATGGCTGGGTGTCTGAACACAGTCCAGCTGAGCTCCACTGCACCCACTGTCAGATCTAGAATGTTTTATATCATGGGTTGATAACAGACCTAATACATTTTTCCCTAAGAAATAAGTTACAAGCATACTTGGATAATAGAAATGTCTAATCCATTCACAGTGGTAAATAATGATCAAGATATGTAGCCAAAGGATGATCACAACTGCTTCACAGATATGCTAAAAAAATCCAAACTAAATACTAAATGAAAAAAAGAAATGCAGCCTTTTCTTCTAATTAAAAAACCCCAACCAAAACAGAACTAAAAAAGCTCAATATTAGCTGCCCATTACAACAGCTAGGCCTCCTTGACCCCTGAAAACGAGATTAACTTTATACAAAACACTGCTTAGATAACTGATGTCATTGCTTACCTGTGACAAAAGCAAAGAGCCCTGAACACATAGAAAGCTGGTGGAGAGGCCAGGGATATGTTAAGGGATCTGTTAATTTTGCTAAAACTACTGAGAAAAAAACTCAATTACAAGATAATAAAAAAAGAGCAAAAATTCTGGGAGACAGATATCTTTAATCTAGTGTGGAAAGACATAACAAGAACCAATTTCGAATAAGACATTCTGTAAATATTTTAATAGTGAGAGTGATTAATGACTTAAGCTACTGAATGGAGTTATATCTCTTGATTTCTACAAAGTGAGTTTGAAAATCTCACAGTATAATTTTTTTTTAATCTTGCTACTTGGTTCAGTATTACATTGACTGGATGAACTGCAATGGCCTACCAGAAAGGCTGGAGGTGACTTACTACTCCTTTTTGGGACTTCTGTGAATTAATGGGCTCCCCATTAACTGTCCCTATGTGAATATTACAGCTAATCACTCTCTCTTTCTGTATCTGAAAGACTATTAGATTGAGTTTATACAAATAAAAATGTATGCTCAAGTTCAACAGCTTTAAAGCATCAGCAGTTCCTCTGGCCTACCAACAGAGTCCCAGTTAAGCTCAGTGCAGGACTTTGAATAAAAATAGGAAAGCTGTACATGGACATAGTCTCTCATATGGAATTTTAGCCTAGTTTTTAATTTTCTGCAAAAGAAACATTAAGCACTTGCTATTTGGAATACATTTAAATATGAAGTATTTTAGGCTCCTAACGAACGAGTAGGCCACTGAGGTGGAATCACCCCAAAGTATTGGATGGTAATTATTATCACATGGCAGTGGCTGATTTATTAACTGTGCATTGAAGGAGCCATGGTTTGTGTTACAGGGATAGATTCCTCATTTTTACTTCCACCATCCGTCATAGTAGAATCTACTGGAAAATGGAGTACAAATCATTCAGGAATTTACAACAGTCAGTTGAGCTAGTTCTGTGCTATATCATTTCTGGATGTGAATGCCTTTTTTTTGCACCCTAAGCACTGCTCATATGCATAAATAGCCCCCCTTTTTCTATTTCTGAATCACAGTGTCCAGCCAATGCAAAAAAGATTATGAGGTATGAAAACCGCACATATCTCCACCACAGAACAATAACAAGATCTAAACTTTGATTTCCTGGGAAATAAAAATTGTAGCTATACTTCCTGTCAGCCCGTTCCTTTGAACGTGTTCTCTTCATAATTTGGATTTTGAATCAAGTTTAAATGGCAGTTAAAAATCGTATGTGGCAGTACACAATGAAATTTAGCTTGACAGCCTGGACATCAAAACTAAAAATAAATGACTTCACATCCAAATAATAAGTAATAACAATGTTAGCCTGCATAAGAATAGCAGGACTGGATTCGAATACAATATTAATTTTAGGGATATGAGTGACTAGGGAGAGACAGAGGCAAAGAAACAAATCCTTCATATAGCAATAGTCTCTTCTTATCCCCCAGGCAACTGGCTGCCTTTCACCTCGGCGGCGGAGCAATTATGTGGCATAATGACTGCAGTGCAAATAAGCAGAGAGATTTTATTAAACCAAATGAGCAAATCATCTGCGTATTATTGCGATTTGATTGACAGTGACAAGTGTCGAGCAGACACGGATGTGAATATGATAAAGAAGCTTGCAGGAAAGCTCTTGATAATGTTACTCTTGATAAAGTTGCTCTGCAAACCTCTCTAAGTAAATAAAGGGGAAAGAATATGATGCATATTAATTCGCATAGTTTGCAACCTGCCACAGGACTAGAGGAAAAGTTGCAATAGGTTCAGCACATGGCATTTCATATGAATTCTAAAATTGCATTTATGAGTCTCATAGACTTTACAATAATATATTAATATTAAAAGTAAAGGTCATTCCACATAACAGTTAAGCTGCCTGAGCTTCAACCTTTATATCAATAACAGACTTGGGCTGGGGGCATGAGGAGGAGGAAAACAAGTGGAATGATCTGAATAAATGTAAAATGTTACTTAGAAAGATTGCTGCCTTTTTCTGGGATGTCCATTTACACATTTATACTTCCAGTGGACAATTACATTTCTGACAGGCCTGCCATCAGGATGATTAAATCAATACCTTTCATATGGGAATGTGATTCATGGGCATGGGCCTTCAGGCCTCCAGGTAAGCCCCTCTCAATTAATGACTGCCTTATGACATCATAGCTGCACACAGCCCAAAGTTTCACATCATTGCAGGCAGCATGCAACTTTGGATAATTACTTTTGGCACATGGAATGATTTAACCAAGGTGACTGGGAAGCTTTGACAGCAACACCCATGGAAGAAAAGCAGTGGGGATAAAATCTCCTGTGCTGCAATGGCACTAACATCATGAATAAATTTGGGCTTACAAGTTGAAATTGTTTTAGTGGATAAGCCGTGTGATAAATAGTTCTCTTTCCTCCACTCCTTCATATTTTTTATTACTTTAAATTTGAATGTAACAAGCCACAGCGTTATGCCACACTTCAGTGAACATTCTTTTGCCATCAAGTAGCATCAAGTTGAAGATTTCCACTCTTTGAAAAAGAATCATAACTGAGAGGAAATGTTCTTGTCATATGAAGTACACTGTAACATGTGGAAAGCATTTTTGATTTATGTTGTAATACTGATTTGGATATCTATTTGGACATATTTCAGAGAGACCAGCTTTGCAAGCTTCTGCATAGCCTGAGCTGATTCTTGTGCTGTGCTTTAACTGTGCAAGTAAACTTCAGCATTCAAGAGCTGACATGCTCAGAATAACTGAAGCTTGATAAAAAAGACTTAAAGTCTCTATGACTTACTTACATTTTCCAGGATGTGAGCCCTCCATCTCTAGTGAGCTGTCCAAGGGGTACCAATTGAGGGGAAAAAAAAAAAAAAAAAAAAAAAAGTAGAATAAAATATTAAGTACCAAATCCATTTGCTGTACTATTTGTTATAATTCGTTGTATAATCCATATGTTAAAATAAAAAAATTACTTACACAAATGTTATTGTTTAAAAGCATTAGATGATCTTATTTCTACAAAAAGGAACTAAAGCATTCAGTAAAACAAGTTACTCTACCAAACTAGTCCAGTTACAGGAAATTAATTAGTAATTCTTTGTTCATATGAAAATCAGAATCAAATTTCATACAGTTGAGGGACTTTCACTGGGTTGAAGTAAAAGGTAAAAAAGGACAGACAATACTATCTACCACACCAGAAAAAAACTGTCAGCATGAGAATTTCCTATTTTTTAACATTGTTATTTCTGGGTTTGGGGCTTTTTTAATACTTTGAATATAATTTTTAACTTTTTTTTTTCTTTTTGATAAATATGATTAAGAAATATTACAACCTAGACAATTTCAGAGTGCCTGATATTCTTCAAAATAGTATCCAGTTTGATGCACTCTGGTCTTTAAATATGAAAGTAAATACTCTGGTTACCACATTTTGATCATCTTCAAAACCTAATCCCTGATATGCATCAATTTTTACCACAAAGCAATTAAACAAGTATCTAAGTGAGTCAATTGAACCATTAAGTAAGTCTAAACCATTTCATCCTAAAACTAAACTTTTCCTATAAAATAAAGTCTGAGATTTTACAATGAAATTAATTTTTAGAGTTTAAGTTTTAAATATGAAGTCAATTATTTGATATTTAAACTAAATATTAGCTACATAAAACAATTTCAGGAGTTCTCCTAAAGTACTTGTGAGCCTTCTGGTGTAAATTATAGTCATATCACTGCTGTCACTTCCAAAATAGTGCATGTTATATTCTAAAATGCACAATTTCTTTTTAGAGAAAGAGACCTTCCAAGAGACGATTCAGAACCTAAAGCCATTAGAAACAAAAATAGTAATTATGTATTCAAAGTTAACTGACACAGTGATGTTTGCTGAGACTACAGAGAGTGAATTTGAGAACACAGTGTTAATTTTTGTTCATTTTAGAGAGATGCTGCTAATTGCATGCCAAAAAAATACTTAAAGTTATTATAGAATCTTAAAGCATGGAAATTTATTAGAACATCATACTAATACATTCTCCTGTTGCCACCCCAATGTGGAGAGATATTAAGCTGGAGTACTAAACAGTTTCAAGGTTTTGCCAATCATTGCAAAAAATCAAATTAGTATAAAATTGAAGGCTTTTGTATTTATATTTTGTGACGTCTATCACACTTCAAATAGAGCCCCATTTGTTCAGAGTGGTGAAGCACCTTCCACTTTTAGTGTATGGCTGGATCTGCACATGTTCCTCCTTAACCTTAAGGCATCTTTAACATTGTCAGTGAAATGCTGGGTGTGCACACCTTCAATTGAAGGTTTAAGTAATGCACACACAACACTCTCATTTTCCTGAAAATTTAGAAAGGAAAAGTTCCCAAAGTTTTTACAGTCAGAAAAATAGGACCAAGAGGATGAATGAATTCTATATAAGTCTTACTTCTTTGTAAAAATATTATGATCCCCTAAAAAAAAAAATGGAGAATGTCTGTGATTATAGTGGAAAGCTGAACATTTTTCAGAATCTTCCAGAAAACCTGGAGGATATGAGCAATTGAAGGCTAAAAATGTTATTGGCTAGACATCTAATTGATGGCTCTAGAGATAAAAAGTGCAGATCCCTGCACATCTCAATAAATGCACAGCAAAAGCCAACCACAACTTGCCAATGTATCTGGCCCCAGATCCTCCATATTTTATTTAGGCAAAAACTTTCATTGTTCTGGAGTTCTTACAAAGCTTGTTGAGAATCCCAAACAATCAGTGCATGATTATTGGCCTTTGCTATTGCTGTTAATAAAATTGACTGTTCTAGGTTGCATCCAAAATAACTTAATTTTAGTAAAAAAGTCTGAAAGGAAGTGTAGTGAGAAAAGAAGTACTGAATTGTTAGAGAAAGCTACATGTTGAACTGGACCTGGCCACTGAGTCCTGGCCTAGATTTAGTTTCTCTGGTGATATCAAAGCAGCATATGACAGAGTTCTATCAGTAGATGGGAGAACTTGGCTACTGTTATGTAGATAAGATAATCAGATACCAAAGTCATTTTTGAATGGCCTTTCTCACCATGCAGGCTGAGACTGTTCTCTCACTCACAGTTTGTGGACTAATCTTGATCACAAGGAGATGGAAATATAAATACATTTCAAGTCATTTATGCATCATACTATCCAATCTTAGGATCACATGCTATCAGTCATAATCTGCATTATTATGACAGTCTGTCACCTTGCTATATTCATTGTGAGAACTAAGAATTATGTCTATAATAACAAAAAAATTGCCATTGAAAAAATAACATAGAAGCATTCAAACGAAATCTTCCACTGCACTTCAGAAATAATGAGATATTAGATAGAAGAGGCACTGACACGAATCCCTCTGTGGGGAGGATCACAGTATTTGTTAAAGTAGGCAGCAATTTAGGATTAAAATAAAAACACTAAACAAAAACCAGTTAAATTACACTTTAGGCAAGTATTTTTCATCTGTTCTGTGAACTGTAGTCCTGCCTCAGCTTCAGAGAGTTCAGTAATATCGCTAATGATCATAAGTCATGATTAGTTTCTGTTTCCCATGAAAAACTGAAAAAAAAAAAAAAGGAAGTTCTGGATCAGGGGTTCCCCGTTAGCTTGGGGGGGTAAAGTGATGTCGCCTTCTGGGTATCCCATTCTTCCCTCATCCTGTGTGACCTGTGAGCTGATGAACTCTGACAGGATCTATGCCCGAGGAAAGGTGGTATGGCTGCAGGCAGCACAAACCTGAGAGTGCCACAGCAATTCCAGCTGGGCTGCAAAATCCCAGGGATGGCTGTGAGGAAGAGCACCTTGCTGAAACAGCTAATACAGAGGTCACAGGCCGTTTGCAACCCAAATCCAATTGGAATACATCCTGCACAACACAGACCAGTTCGTACAACTAAAGGTAATGATAAAACAACCATCAGGTTTTCTCTCAATGCTTTCATCCTTCCCAATTAAAATACCTTTAACATAAAAATCATTTCAAGAAAAACCCCTAAACCATAACCAAATACACTAGTAGCTCTCCTAGAACCCATCATTTATTTTGGTACATTCTGTGATACTGACACTATTGAACTTCAATAGGCATGAGATTTTTCTATATTATTATTTTTGAAAAGAAAATACAAGGTTATTACACAGACTTTTTGATAAAGTAGGAAAGCTAAGAACTCAGCTGCACAAAATATAAACCACAACTAACTCTTTTTAAAATTAAATTTTAAATATTTGGGAAAAAGCTAGAGAAATGAAGGGATAAATATGTGGCTCGAAGTTTCATTAAAAAGTACATAGAGTCCTAGAATGGACACTCATTACCAGTATTCTACCCCCAGGAAAAAAACAAAAGGAAATATTCTGAGATAGGAGAAATCTAAACAGGTAAAGTGATTGTGTCTGAATCTCAGCATTGCCCTTGTATCCATCTGGGACACAGGTAGGATCCAAGCTATGTCTCTCAGCCACAGCCATATTCCCTGCTCACCCATTAAAATCCATCACAAGTTGTCCAGATTGTGGGATGACAACTTAGACAAGTAAATCCAGTTTAGATAATTCCATGTCAACAAATTAAACTCGTGTTCTGTACCAATCCCCCTAACTATTACCAGTAATATCTCAAAAGAACTGAAGTAGGTGGTTGGCAATAACAGTAAAAGGGTGTTGGATTTTTTTTCTTCCTTTAATTCAAACCCTCAGATGGAGGAAAACATGCCTCCAAACCAATGAACATGCAAGCTTACTAAGCCCAGCATATGCTTAGCCAGTGGATGCACTTCTGTTGCTCAGGGTGGCACCAGAAGTTACATATTGTATTTTTCATCCTCTGCAGTGGTAATTTCTTGGTCATTTACCTCCTCAATAATAATGTTTAGCTGAGTAAAATAATGCTTTAGGCTTTAAGTCTTAAAGGTTCTTCCCCCTTTGCCCCCCTCAGCAGGATGACTGATTTCAGCCCTTTAGAAAAATAAGCTTACTTATGAGACATTAGTGGCATTATTGCCTCCTTTAATATTCGTGACAGTCTCCAGCAAATGTATCACAAGTTGGCATTTATTAGTGCTAGGCACAAGCAAGGGGCATGTTATTTGATTTGAATAACAGCTTGGAGCTACAGTTTGAGTCCAGAAATATATTAGTCAGAAACAATCTCATTTAATAACACAGAAACTAATAAAAGAAAAGTATTCCAACTGATTCAAAATTGAATTTATGAATATTGCTTAGCAGGATTAATGATCAAAAACTGAACCTGTTTGTCATGTTATAACAGACTTTTCGATTTAAATGCAAAACTAGAAGTCAATGAGTCCAATGGATTGTATATTGCTTTGAAGAAAACCAGTTCATTTTACACATAAGCTTTGAAATTGGCAATAAACTTTAATTACAGGGTCAGATAATCAAATTATAATCAAATAGCCTCACATAAAATCTGTGTTTGAAATTAATGAGATACAATTCTACTAGTCTGTAATATTGTACCTCTGAAACTTACTAAAAGACATTTCATTTTCATTTAAAAGTCACCTTAAGGACTTTTTCCTCAATTTCTTCTGCATAGCTCAATTTTATTTGGAAATGTCTCATTTTTAGACCACACATTTCTAAAGATTTTTGCATATGGAAAAATCATTTGTTGCTCCACAGATTTTTTTTTATTGATAATAAGAATTTTAATATAGCAATATTAGAAATCCTTCAAGTAGATGCATATTTATGCATTTTTAGAGAAAGCCACAGTTCGGATAATAAAGCTGTGTAGTTGTTCAAATGCACATACTTATTAAAATTTTCATTTAAGATGAAATTTTTGATGACTGATCTTAACTTGCAAGTGCAAACATATATGCTAATGTACACTACTGCCTAATCTATTTCTTTCTGGGGTATACAACCATGATAATTTCTTCCTACATGTCTTACCTTATTTGGAAGAAGAAATATTTCTTATATTTAAAACAAAAGATAGAAAGAATAAATCCAAACCCACTCTGGCTTTCTTAAAGATTTGCTGCTGTGTGGCTTCAGGCAAGTCATATTATATTTTATAGTTAAGCTTTCTCATGAAAAATGGCAGTTGCAGCTTAGTACAGCCTCAGTGCAACTTACTGGGCTTATCATGGGACCTTATTAATTGTACAATGATTATCAAAATGAAGATGCAAAATTGTCAGATAGATAATGTCGGACCTCATTAAATATGCAACTGTAAAAGTACAGAAAAAGTCAAACACCTCTAAAGCTATCATTCTACTCACTGGCAATTCAAGTGCTTGATAGCACACAGTATAATTTTTAAAAAAACTATGCCTTGTACTAAAACACAAATGTAAAATTTTACTACTAAGCAAAACGTTTGTACTTTTAAAAATCAAGTTATTCCAAGTTAAAAAATAACAATTGTCAAAAATAACTATTTAACACAACTAGTCATCTGCTTAGATGGACTATAACAATGAAAACTAGATCTTTGCACAAGAGAATCACCACTTAGTAAACTTGGATGTGAACTTATATAAGAGTAGTTACCACATCTCAGTTAGGCCCCAGTGGGGCACTATAGTCTGATTACCTTCATTTGCCAAGAACTTAGATCATTCACACACCTTCTTAGTGTAGAGCAGCATTTCTTGCTGTGTTCATGCCCTAAAACTCAATACTGACTTTTTTTCAGAGTACACAAATGAATCTCTAGAAAGTTAAGGGAATATTACAACTATTCCGTTGATTTGTCACATGTAAAAAGCAACAAAGTCATGTCTTTTGAATCACAACAGAGATTTTTAAGAAATTGTCACAGTTGCTCGAAACTGTTAATATCACTGATTATTACGGGTCATAGTGTGGATATTAAGTACTGAGATAGGCTAGGAGCTTTCAGTCATTGTTCAGCCTTGTCTCTCCCAGATTATTCTTGAGAACGTGCATCATATTTGGGATAGTTTTAAAAACCCTGAAGCAGCGGGGACTCCCTAATGCCATGTGTGAAGTTAACCCACAGCTGTACATGTCTCACCATTACCGAGTTCCTTGTCTTTCATCAGTGTGATCTCCTTTCTGCCACTCTCATCCCTTCAGAGCAATATAAATAAACATCTTTGATGTTTACTCAATTCAAATATTAACTCCTTTCCACTCTACCACATGCAGCTATCATTTAGGCAGGTTATGCTGGCTAATACACTCAAGCCAACTAAAAACCAACCACAAAACAAAACAGATAGAATATGTATTATTAAAATCAGAACTTCTGTTTGCTGATAAGCATGGCTGGAAATGTACACATTTTACATGGTATCTCTACCTGCCACGGATACAAATGGCTTGTGGTTTCAGCCATTAATAAACCTTTGTCTCCTTTATTTTCTGTATATACATTTAACCAGAGAAGATCAATTACAATCAAACTTCTGTCTGTAATGCACTTGCCTGGAAATGAGTGAGAAGTACATATGAATGCTAAAATTATGCTTCCGCTATGGCATCAATACAAATTCAAAGTAAGAGTATGAAGCTCCAACGGGCGACTACTTTAATTCTGGTTGAATTCTCCACATCATAAAGCTTTTTCCCTGCAATGTTTTAAAGCTGTGTGTGTTTCCCCATCTCTCTCAGTTTCTGAGTGTTTTATTTCCTTGCAGAGGACAAAAGCCAATAAGGGCAAATGCAGCTTATCTAGTAAACATCTAAGCTGCAAACAACTTGAATAGAGCTTGACAGGTTAGCACTTCAAGACAACAGAGAGGGCATGAGAAGAAATGAAAGAAGAGACAAAGTCAAGGACTGACCTTGCTCACAAGACTTTTATGAATCCGTTTATACAGCAGCATTCCCCTGGATGCTTTGCAGAATGGAGAGAAAGTCCAGTCAAACACTTTACATGTCAAGGCCTTAAATATCTTGAGATGGATGGTTTTTCACTCTGATAGTGACAATGTAGCCTGTTTTGAATCATGCTGGTTAAAGTGGGGTTCTGATGGTGATTGAAATCAGCAAGATACATCAAGTAAAAAAAAGTTTTCCTACTTTTTCAACTCCAACCTCTCAATTTTCAGTAAGAAGTAAAATTAACTAATTTAGTGGCATAGTTTAGCATTAACATCACAGTTACCACAAGCTAAATATTAACAACAGTTTATGGTATTTGGAATTTTCATAGAAATAAAGCTGGGGGAGAAAGGATTTGTGAAGTGACTGTCACACGGTGTAAGAACGACCTGGAGGTTACAGGCAACTCACTTTGCCAGCTGAAGAACAGCAACTTGTTCATTTGGTACAACATTTTTTTAGCTTCGAAGTTTTGAGGTTCTTTTCACATCTTCTGACTTTTACAGGAAAACACATATTTTGGATAGGAATTCAGATTCTTTCTGTATGAGCACAATTCCAAGTTGTTACTATTGGACATTCTATTGCCCCATTTTTTTAACTGTTTTGAAAAAACACACAAGCAAAGAAACCCCACCAAAACTGCTCCAACAACCAAAAGTTTACTAACCTCCATTTGTCTCCATTTGAAAAGAAACAGATGCTGAAATCAGGTGTTTTTTTCCTTTAATCCTGTATTTATAAAGAATGTTCAACAGTTTTGAACAGATGGAAATTGTTTCTTTGCTTCTTGCTTCAAAGTCTTTGTTAGTCAGCACATCATACAATGATTATATTGAGGCAATTTTACTGAAATCCTTGTTATCACATCATCTATTCCTTATGAACAACTCCAAATAAAGTCTTGGGACCCAATGTATCCCATCCATTACTTCTTATATGTATGTATCAGCATTTTATTGGACTCCTCAAAGGAGTTCTGCTTTTCTTTCTCCTAGGATTGTCAAGTCATGCTTGGAAGCATTGTAAAGAGTACAGCTAAGACTCCTTACTTGCTGGAGTGCTTTAATTCTTGCAGAAATAAACATGATTTTTATCTGCAGGTTTTATACACAAACCAAATTATTTTCTTTCCTTTTTAGGAACTTCATCCATGAGAACAGTAATTTTTCAGGTCACTACCAAACACTGCATGAAATCCCTTGTGGGTATTTGCAAAGGTTATGTCTAAACTCTCTTGATCTCCTCTCTCTAGCAAATCATTCCACTGAAAATGTTTGGTTAAATCTGAGTCACTTTGCAAACAACCTATCTTTCTCTACAGACTGGAGAGCCTGAAAAACTTACTAAAACAATTTAAGTCTTTAACCTCAGCCCAAGTGCAACCAGCTTCACCTTGCTTTCTTAAGGACTATCTGGTGAAAATGTCCCAAGTCGCAAGGCTGTGAGAACCTCTCCCAGGTCCAAGCATAATGTGCAAAATGCCAAAGTTCCTGCAGCCCAGCAGCTTAAAAGTCATGTTATCTCTTTATCTCCTCAAATCAAGCACAGTCTGATGTTACAGGTACCCATCACTCGAGAGGCCTGATCAGCATAATTAAAATGAGCCCACACTCAGAGGGGCCACATCCTGTTCATGTTTCTGTATGTCCCGGGACCTGGCATTCCAACCCTGTTCATCTGTACAACAGTGCCCTGTCTTGGTCATCATCAACTGGTTTTCATCTCCCGTAGAATACTTCATATTTCACATTAAGCTTTTATTGTTATCGCTCAAAAAGATACTTTCCCAATCAAACAGTTTGTCTGCTTCTTCATAGGCAGCACAAAGTTCAACATTCTACTTCCAGTTTCAGGAACTCATGGGTCTAGAATAGAAAAANTAAATAACAAGTTCACTCATTCTTGTCTATGGAAATACTTGCAACTAGCAATCCAAATTCTACATGAATGCAAAAGTAGCATTGCCATGGTTGTGCTCCAGTTTGTGGCAAAGTGTGGCAGATTTGCAACTGCTTGGCAAGTTTCCCTGAGAATACCTGAATCTACAGAACCATTGAATGAGAGGCATGCTGTACCCTGATCGTAAATTTGCAATGAAGAAAATATTCCTTAGTAGTCATGAGTTAGTTTTGCAATGATTTTGCTTTGGAAGACTCCTACCCCCACGTGTCCTCCCCTTGACCGCCCACCCTGGCAATAAGTTAGCAATATCTCAACCCCTTTGTGTTCCTGTGTCAACACTACCCCCAAACTATAAGTGCTAGCAGCTGTGCACAATATGAAAGGGGGTCTGAAACACACAGCCCAAAACAGGAGCAATCACAAGAGCCTCTTTGACTCTCAAAATGCTAAATCACACACTGCTGATCACTGAAATGGTTTCCTTTCTGTACCCAACTTATGTAGTGGTTTTGCTGTTCTGGCCAACCTACAAATGAACTTTTGGTAATAGGAGGCCTAAAAACTCTGAACATATGTGAGCATCCAAAGAGTTGGCAAGTTTTGGACAGCCTCAGCTTTCTTTTTCATTGCGAAAATTTCTCTTCAGTGATTTACTTGCTTACTTGTTGTTCTCTTCAACAATTTACTTGTTTTAAAATCTACTCGCATTTCTTCAGATTGAATTTTAAATTTATACTGTAAGGTTACTATGTTTATAAATGTACTGGTTTCTGCTCATCAAAATTTTCCATGCTTCAAAATACATTTTAGGTAGGCTGGGGAAAAAAAAGAGGACAAAAATGCTCTATAAGCCTGTAAAATGTGGTGACACAACAACAACAGAATAACAAAAAGCCATCACTTTAAATGACCAGAAATTTTACCTTCTCTGCAAGCAGGCTCTTTCTTGTCTTCTGCCTTTTCTTCTATTTGCTGTCATCTTTTTTTATAAATCCACTCCAGAGGAGCAGGAGAAACCTGCCACAGTGTTAAGGGTATTATCTGCTCATGAGCTTAAAAAAAAAACAACCCAAAAACTCAACAGAAAACCCCTTCAAAATTATTTTACTGAACTTCTGTAGTTCACCAAACATCCAGTACTGCAAGATTTTTCTTCAGTTGAACTGTGGTGTTTTTCATGCCTCTGAGTTGCAAAGATATTTCCCTTCCCCCTACTGGTGATTGCTGAGATAACTGAGGAAGAACTGTTTCTCCCATATTTTCAAATTGCCATTAGATTGGTCTTGTTGATTTGGAGCACTAGTCCCGGTTCTTAACAGAACAGTTTCTTTAATAAGTTTTCCGTTCTTCATTTAAGGGGGGAGCACTGCAATGAAACTAGTCTAGAGAAATATTTTTGCTCCAGCATCCACCACTCTTTTCTTTACAATACCTCCCTATTGCAGCATCTGCTAGAGCTGCTCGTTATCATTTTGCAGTTCTTGTTTCTTTCCTTTCTATTTCCTACTTCTCACAAGCAGGAAGGAAACAGATGCACATCCATTCCAGTCTCACATCCCCAAGAAAATTAGCAAATCCTAGTTCTGACACACAGGTTACCAGAGGGTGCCATCACTGCTCCACATGATCACTGAGCGTTCTCTTGCTGTGCACTACCCTCCAGTAAAGAGGAAGGTCGTGCTCCTCACTGCCCTTGAGGTACTGGCAGTAAGACTGAAATTTGCCCTCAGTAGACAGCTATTGTTGAGACCTTTGCAACTGCTTGGAGAACTGCTGCAAAGGGTTGTCGAGAAGGAATTCACTTTATGTGAGCTTTATTTTAAAAGAAAACTGAGAACTGTATTTTTTTATGTCCTACTTTTAAAAAAGTTATTAAGTATTAAAAAAACCCTAAGTAATCTTTTTTTTATCCATTATTTCAATTACTTAGTCTTCCTTTTCTAATTAGAAACTTCAGTATGAACCTTCGTTACTACACAGCTGCCCCATTTTTTAACAACATCCCTTTTAGATTGTTAAACATGCTTGGTCATGCTCAAGCAAATGCCTTTCTTAGCTACTATTATGAAGTGGTAGATAAACTGTCATTAGTACAGATTAATTTCATATAAAAAGTGCAAGAGTGATCTTTGTACCTCGCAGTTTTGTCCCATCCACATCATGTGTCTATTTGCTTAAGTGTGAGACTTCCAGTAAACTATATCAATGCTTTGTACTCTCCCATATTTAGCCCTTTTTATTGATATTTTTGATATTTAAATATTTTCCCTAATAAAACACCTCCTTCTATTTGTTTTAAAAGTGAAGAATATGGTTTAGGTATTTTTTTTTTTGTTTCTTTTCACTTACATAAGATTAATTATTCAATAGATTAACTTAGAGACATAGTAACAAAATAAACACACTTGCACTTACAGATTGCTCAGCTTCCACCTTCCTCACAAGGGGCTGTCTTCAATTATGCTTGATTGTTCCAGAGAAATGGAAGACCTAAGTCAAATTCCAATTCATATGTTGACGGCAAAAAGTACCAAATATGAGAGAACTATTTCAGTTATTTAATTATAGTGCCATAACTGTTTCTAAATGTTATTGGAAATTAAGGATGAGGATTACATCCGATCTATTTTAACTCAAGGCCAATAGTGGCTTAAAATCAAAAGGATACAAGAAGCCCCTTAAATACACTTAGACTGTCAGTACAGGAATGGTGCTCATCATCTGAGGAATGATGTTCTTGAAGAGCCTCTCAAACTGAAATAATGAGGAGGCAAAAATCCTAACTATTTAAAAAATGGAATGTGTGAGTGGGATTACATGATAACATTCTCTGTGCCTGTTAACCTTTTGATAATAAAATTACTTGAAATTTAAGCCAACCCTACCAGAATACTGGCATATATAGTCAATGTAACCTTACCTGCTGCTTTACTGGAAATAATTAGAGATCAGACACTTTAACTGTGGCTGCAAATCAGCCCGAAGTACGCTGACCCAAATAAATGGAGAGTTTATTATGGTAAACATGGTGAATCAGTGCTCCAGAAGCTGAGATAGCTGCCATCCATGGTAAGATTTGCTTCCTTGTGACTGTAGATGGAGCCCTAACATAAGTAAATACCCTCTCAGCAATACAAGTTTGGAATTTCATAGAATATATTGAGGCTTTTCAGCATTTTTACTTATTGAGATTTTAATTTTCAGAACAAACAATGTGAGAGGCCCACTGTTTTTCTGGTTTCTCAATATGCCAAACTGATTCAGCTCTCCTCAAAAATCCAGAAAGAAGGAAAAGCAGTTGTTCAACTTTTACTCTGTCCTGCAATTATCACCTAATCTAACCTTCTCTAACAATTTCTCTGCTTAAGGGCACCTCTAGGGTTGTCAGACCAGCTGAATTCATTTAGAAAATGAAATCCAAACCTGACTAGTCTTATTCATCCCCTGGACCCATTATTCCTTTCATAATTTTGTGCTACTGTACTAAAAGGCAAGGCAACAGCACATTTTTTGGATTTTATTGTATTACATATAAAACATATTGCTGAAATATGACTGTAAGTTTGTTGGTGAAGAAGGAGGGGTCTCAGCACCATCTGACTGAAAGATGTTAGATAAAAGAGGAGCTATTTATAGGAGTAAAATATGTCCACAGTTATTACTGTGGCTAACAATACAGGGTTCACCAGTATAATTAATCCTTTCCTTCCTATAACTCACTTGTTCCAAAACCAAAGTATTTCT
Source organism: Pachycephala philippinensis (assembly GCA_013397055.1). Lineage (NCBI taxonomy): Eukaryota > Metazoa > Chordata > Aves > Passeriformes > Pachycephala > Pachycephala philippinensis. The sequence continues at coordinate 272,982 of VWZT01016552.1, read as the reverse complement.
TGATTCCTTGCAGCAAAACAAACAAAAACTTCCATAAAACAAATAAGCAGAAATATTAAAACAATACATACTTTCATAATTCTCAAGATTCTTTGTCTGTTTCAAGCTTTAAGAAACAATTGGTATCACAACTGTTCTGGAAGTTAAATATATATGCAAGGACTGTTGGTATTGGATTGGTATTTGGCATCTAGGACTGAAAATTGAGAGCTGTAACAACCACAAACAGTTTTAGAATACTACTACTTCTTTATTATTGTTTTATTTTTAAAAACTAGTGAAAACCTTGATTTTTTATCATGGTTGGCAAATCTCACTGGTTTGAAAAGCTGCACATCAAACAGTTCAAGAGTCTGAGAGGGAAAAAGGAAGGACCAGCACAGTCCCAGGTAGAAAGGATATCTGGGGACCCTGTGCTGCACTGTGGGACTGGACTGGGTCACTTCACTCTCTCCTAAAGTTCCCAGTTTAAGGTAATTACGAGCCCATGCATTGCCTTCTATATTCACATGGCAGAGCTGCTTGACCAACACTCAAACACATGTGAACCACAGGTGATTTAAAAGAAAACTATCGATTGCAAATATTTTATATCCCTTAAGTTATATTAAATGAATAGGTACATGAGTTTATTTTGAGAATGAGGTTAACTTCTGGTAAGCATGTGTGAAACTCACAATTTTACATGCAGAATCGTCAAAACAAAATTTTTTTTAGTACATATTAATGAAAGTAAATTTCTAATTGTGCAGTAAAGTTTTACAATTATCAGGTCATGTTACATTACGTAACGATGGGATTGGTATCTCAGTTTGAACCAGGCAGTACTTCCAGGTTCAATACACATACACTGAATATGGACACAAAAGTTGAATATAAACTAGAATCCAAACTAGTCTTTAGTTGGGTCAATTACACTTGCTATGCATTTCATATAAATTGTATATTTAATATCAGTAATTGCCATGAAGATGATTTTCAGACGGAAAATTATTTGCTGATTCAATTAACATGTTATGTTAATATTAAAAGCTCTTGGGAATATCTAGGTTTATTGCATACTAATGGATTCTCAGACAATAAATACAATATATCTGATTAATTATAAATTGTTTCTTTCAGTTGGACTTGGATTAAAAATGTACTTAAGTACTTAGATGTACTATACAGATTTGCAGCTTAATTTTGTTAAATTGCTTTATTTTGGAACCAAATATTTTGTAGTCATTTATAAGAGACAAAATTGTCTATAGGGAGATGATTTTTTTTGTTTGTTTTTGAACCAAGGAGCTAAAAGTTATTTTCTCATCACTCAGAAAATTTGCCTAAATGACTGATAACAACCCTCTTCAGCTTCTTTAATTTCTTTATTCAATCATAAGACAGAAGTATCTGGTAATTTTTACATATGATTTTTTTTAACTCAAGGAAAAGCAGCCTGTGCAGATGAATGATATTAAATTTAGTCTATCCAGATGCTGAACTATGCTCCAAGCTATATTGTATGAAATATCAAAGATGTCTGTGTGTTCTATTTAAGCACAATTTTTCAGATTCTACTTGATTAAAATAAAATTAAGTTTCTTTTAAAAGCTAACCTGTCTAAAAGATGCCCAGTAAATTCCTGTGCGAGCTATTTATTGTTTTAATCTGTAATCACTTATACAATACTGTCTAATAGAAGTACATACTGTTTAACATCAAGAGATCTATTTAACTCTCACTCTTTATAAAGATAAATACAGAAATGAGCAGAGAGAAAGTGAAGAAAATAGGTTAGATCTGTCCTATGGTGACAGAATCAATATATTTAAACCAGCACAACAGAGTTCAGAGAACTCCCCTTAGAGCTCCAGTGTTTCTGAGCAGTTATTTAAGCTTCTGCTTCATAATCACATATGGAAAGTAAGGAAACTGGATTTACCTGCAGCATCCTCGGGTACCTGTTGACCCCCAGACTGAATCATTTATCTGCAGCTTTTAAACCCTGCAGCAAACACAGTACATAATTAGGTGTAACAAGAGAACCTCCTATTTCAAGAAATTCATTAGCCAAGTAAAAGAATCCTCTAACTAAAACAGTTATATCAATTCGTTTTTATTAAAATCAACATGTTATTTATTTCATAACGCTGCTAAGGCCTTTTTTAATATATGACAGTATAATTTGTTTTCTGGTGTTCTGGCTTACATTAGATAACCACTTCTGGATTTTATGCAAGACACATGGAAAAATCCGTCACTGATTTACTGCACATTTCCACACACAGTCAAACTAATATCTGATCACTCTTGAAGAAGCAAAACCCTGCTTGGCAGTGAATACTTAAGCAAATTTCCAAACACATGGGTGTGCATAGCCTTGTGCAAGAAAGCTTCTGATAGTCAAAATTCAAATCAATACACTGCAGTATTTACTGGTAAAGATAGAAAATAAGTATTTGGGATTTATTTTCACTTCAGAAACTACTGCAACAGAAGCAATTGCAATAAAATAAAATTACTGCAATAGCTACCTCTTATACTACATATAATAGATTCTGAGTTTTATAATTATCTATATGAAATGCATTGAGAACTTTTTTAAAATAGCTCTAGAAGACAGCGGTTTTGAATGTTAGTCATGAAGACAAATCTTTGGGTGTCAATTAAATTTTTAAATTCTATTCATTCTTTTGGATGACTGTTTGCAGTTACCCATACTGATGCCTCCAAGAATAAAAGGTGAATACTCTACCTCAGTATTGTTTTCAGCTTTCTGTCCTAAACTCCTTTTTTTTATGTATTTCAATTCGGTCCACAAGGCTAGATATAGTATCACTACAGCAGGTGGAATGACCTTTACCCTGTTCTTATTTTACAATGTGTTTTGTGAGACTCCTGACACTTTACTTCAGACCCCATTAGGAGGAATGTACTGCAGAAGTTACTGTCTTCTGAAAGTAAGATTAAGTTATTTTCACATGTAATTGCAGACAAAGCTAATAATTTTTGGTTAATCAGAAATCCATCCTCTCTTTAAGGACACAAGCATTTTTGTTTATTGGGGAAAAAGTAAACAACGAAACAAAACAGAAGCTTCTAATCCTAATTTGGGAAGTGTTTAACTGCATGGTTCACAGATGGTTCTGCATCCTCAACAGTTTTGTGGGCAAGATAGTTAACTTTGATTATATTAAAATGTCAAGACAAATTATCAGGGAAAAAACCCTCAAAAAGTTTTCTGAGGTTAAATGTCAATAAGGAGACACCTTTCTTCAAGAAGTAGAAGCAAGTATAAACCATTTTTGATGAGCAGATTGTCCCATTGAACAAAGGAGGAGCCCACTGGAATAGAGCATTTGAAAAGCAAAATCATGTCTTTTGATGGATACTTTCTGTCGTGAACATAGTAGTTAATCCATTTTTTTAGCAAGATTAGCTGTCAGATTAACACATTACTGATGTGAGTCAGAGTTAGTCTAAACCAAGGATGTGCCTGAAGAATGATGTGCACCCACATGAAGGAAGGTTTACAGAGGCTGACTTACTACACCACTGTGGAATGCANTTTTTTTTTTTTTTTTGCTAATGCTGACCAGAGCTCTACAAACAGCCATTCTCAATTGCTGTATCATGCTGAGTTGATACAAGCCTTGATGTGGATTTTAACATCCATATGCAGGCCTTGCATCTGCCACACACATCCACGCATTAACTCCAGGGCATATATGCCTCTATTATTCTGGACAATATACATTAATATGTTAAAGAATTTACTTCATCAAAGTGCTCCTTAAATACACTGGTTTCATCCATTCAAGAGCATTTGACTTCTTCTGGAAAGCCAAGTTTAAATAAATTTAATTTCATAATAGAACAGGATATGATCTGTGAAAAGCAAATTTTCCTATCAATCAAGGGAGCAGAACCTTTCTCAAGCAGCTGATAGGCGTCAATGTTCCATTTAAAAAATATATCCCGAGCATATGGACCTATAGTTATATCTCTCAGACACCAGGTAAAGAAATACAATAGGAGTAATCTCATCTGAATTCAATGATGGCTCATTTGGAATAACTTGGTTTTGGAGATATCATCTTATAAAAGATTGCACTATAATATGTGGCTGCAGCTCAGAGGTAAAGGCCTTTCCCCCACCAATCTTAAACAAGCAATTTGGAGAAAACAAAATATTTTCAAGTGGGGCATCTGGTCTTGTTTTTAAGGTGAGGTACACAATATGAGCACAACATGACATATTCTTTGTCAAAGCAATGCAATTTCTGACTGCGTGAGAGTTACTTCAAGTCCTAAGTCTCTTCAATGTAACTAGAAAACTTTATAGGAAGAAGCAGGGGAAATTCCAATCAAGTATTATTCTAATCATCCACACCCAGTGCACTGTAACAGGTAAACAGTGAGGAAGCTGTCAGAGGCCAAGTGTTTACAGTCTTATTAATAACAGGTCATTCAACATATTCAGCTAATTAATACAGATGCCTCACCTATTTTGCATTGTCTCCAACTCTATGTAGCAACATCCCAATCAATATTATTTAATCAATAAATTAAAAAACAATAACAGAAGCAGCATACAGGGACACATGTTATGTTTGAAGATTTCCTGAATTCACCAGGAAACTAGAATCCCTTTTAGATCAAGATGAGATTCAGTATTACCCCTATAACTTAAGACTAGTAGTTCCTACATCAAGCATTTATCTCCACAGAGAGAAACAATAACTACTAATTCTATTTGTTCTTTGTTCTAAAAATGAATTATTGACAGAAATATTATCTCAGTACAAATGCTGATGTTATTTCAGGTTGATAAATGCAGATAGTTCCTGCCCCTTTATTTTATCTCCAAAACACCAGTGTAAAGGTGGGGAATCATCTGATTTAATGTAGATGATAATGAAACAGTAGAACAACAGATGAGTAATGAAAACTGACAGGTTTTGTATGTGTTTGAAGTAAAGAATTTTTTTTTGTCCAGTAGAAATGCTGTTTGAATTTTTTCCCCTTATTTCATTTCAAATTTCAAAACAACATTCTTTTCTAAGTAGACAATAGGAACCAAAGCAAGAAACTGCATTAAATAAATCTCTAAAAATCTAACAGGCTTCAGGCTATGCTGTACTTTTTCTTTCAAATATTTCCACGTAAAATCAGATGTTAACTCTCTGAGTGAACCCATGTGCAAACTCTTTATTCATCAGATTAATGGCTGTGGAGCAACAGGCAACTGAACAAGTTTCCACACACATAAGGTATTCATGACTTTCCAGAAAACTTCACATTATTGCAACTACTTTTCAGTTAAATATGTTGCATCTAGTGAAGAAGAAAATAAATTGCAACAAGGTTTAATGGGAAACTACAGTAAATGTATTGACACTACTAGAAATTTGTTTCTTTAAACAGGACCTTGTTATTACTCTAACAGATGGATTTTTGCCTTTCCATACATTTGAAAAGAAAAGAAAAACCAGCCTTTTCTCTGAGATACTTCAGATTGCCCAGTGTAATATCTCTCTCGTTGTTGCTTTTATGCTGATCCAAGGCACAATCCATAGAAGAATTTAGTCAGCTTCTGTGCCATAGCAGCTAAGGCATATGTTAAAGTTGAAAACACACAGGGTGAAAATACAGAAGTCAATATTCTATATCACATTTGCATTTATACTGCATATTAGTACATGCTTCTAAATTTATACAACTTACCATGTCAAGTACCCAGAGTGATGTACAAAACTAATGGGAGGGTTTCACTTGTGGTCACTTTGATCAACAGGAACATGGTAGATAAAGGCAGGATAAAACATGCTGGTAACGATGCTGGTGTCACAAGGAGAGCAATGAACTCAATAACATTTGATGTAAAGGTGACAATATAAAAGCAAAATTAAAGAGTGACTCAACATTTGCACATATGATAAAATCTAAACTACAGTAGGAAGTGTCAAAAAACAAAACGCTGGAATTTGGAAAAAAATTCACTTTAAATATCTGGTCAACCCTCCCTTAAGTCTCTAGGATTAAAATACATTCTTCTTTTTATCCTTCTTTCTCTGAGAAAGACATCTGCAGTACTGCAGGATGCCTGTTTTTTAGGTTGATCAGGCTACAGTCTTTCAGAAATACTGAATCAGATCTGTTACTTGGTCTGTTTGTGACCCTGTTTGTGGATCCTTATGATTGTTGTTTTTCTTTCTGTTTTTAAATTTAACACAGATAAATTTACAGTGTGTGTTTGGGATACAGTGAAACCTTGCTAAACGGAACATTTTGGGGCCACATTAGTTTGGATGAAAGGAAGTTCAAACTTGTGCAACGCAGAGGTTGCTTGTTCAAGTATATATTTTCACATATACTAAAAACTTCAAAGCAGATGCAGTAAACACGAAATTCTGGAAATGATAATAGTGGCTAAAGAACAGTGAGAGTGGCAAGTCAGCAAACCACAGAGTGATAATTTGATTACTGGGTTGCAGAATAGTTAAGTCCCACTGTGACCCCGAACTGAAAACTGTGTACAGTTCATGACCTATGGACTGCAAGAAATTCAAGAACAAAGAACTTGAGCTTTTAGAATACATGACCTGTATAGTGCTTCAGCTTTCCTAATGTCAGTCCTTAATTTCTTTTTGGTCTTTTTCCAGTTTAAAAGTTTCTGCTGTACTGCTGTCCCAAGCAGGACTATGCAGTATGTACTGTTGAAAAGCTCTTCATTGAGCAATGAAGTAGGAAGCCCAACAACCAGGACAAGGCTTAATTTCATGTTCTGATATTGTTAAATCAGTAAGAGTGCCTAAATAACAACAGCAGGGAAAGAACATATAATACATCCTCCTAACATTCTCTCACCCTCTACCCTTTTTCAGCTCGGGGCATTTCTGAGCCACAAGTGCCTTCTAATACTTCTAAGCATTTAGTAAGCCTCCACGGATTTCTGTTCCTTAAGCTTCTCCTGTTGTCCCCTGTAGGCATACAAAGCTTAACATTTAGTGCAACATCCAAGGAGAAGCTGCCTCCTGGTTGACATCTCCCTGACAGCACCAATAAATCCTCAAAAAGAGAAACGGGTTTTCTACAGAAGATAAGTAGTACCAACAGGAGCAACAGGTACTGGGACTGAGAGAAAAGAGCATGTGTCTTCAAAAATAGACCATTAGCTCTGCAATCCCAGTCTTTGTACAGTTGTGTTGCCACTTTGCCATTGACAGATCCTCAACTTTCACCAACTGCCTCAAGGAAGGTTTTTTTCTGTTACTCTTTTCAAAGTAATTTCTATGTGCTACACAGTTTGTAAAACGCTTTAAGGATTCCTTGTTGGAAATTGCAATCCAAAGACTGTGTTTGAAAAACCTGTATTTCATGAAAGTATCCAACAAAAATGGTATCTAAAACTTAATAATAACAATGCAAAAAATGTTAATAATATGAATGTGATACCAGTTGTCATCTGCTGCAAAGTTATGTTTGGCATTTGTTACTAAATCGTTTAAGATCTGTACATGCAAATTGTTCTGACAGACATAATTTGAAAGCATAAACTTTGGCAATTGTTTTGTTACCAGTGTAGCTGTTTTCAAGTACCATTTGTGCAGTGTAGGCAGGGACACACACTTACATTGTGACTGGGACAATACTTTACAAGCTTGCCAGAAGTTTGTCATTTGTGGTTGATTTCTTCTTGGTCCTTAAATTATTTATGCATGTAAGGATTTTGACCTGCTAATTTGCACTGCTGACAAACTCTCAGAAAGCATCCATAGGTAGTTAAACTGTAGTAACTACTACTATTTAAGGGATAAACAAAAAGGGAATTTACAAAACAAACAAAAAGTGTATTCAGAAAAGATTTTTAAAAACTTAAAAGCTCATTTATTTGCTTCCTAATGTCTACAACTATTCGAACAAAAAAAAATTCTCAAATTAATGATGTGTGGTTGGTACATTATGGAACGATACTCTGAAATTAGTGTTTAATTGAAATAAGAACTCACAAAGGGGTAGTCTGCAGCTACTAAATACACCTGAAAATTAATATTTTAAACAAAAATGCTTTAAAGGTTCATATTAGTAGCATGGACAGAGAGTCCCTAAAAATTACAAATGAAACACCAATCATTATCTCCATAACTTTTTTGTTAGCAAATGCTAGAATCAGGCTTTTACTAGTGCAGTCTTTCAGCTCTTCCTGTAACATCTGATATTCTATGCACCATATGTCCATATGAAATTCTAAAATTTAGAATTAAAGCACGTTCTTTAAAGAAACAGTAGACAAATTAACTTCAGAAGTACTGAATTACATTTCTGTATGCAAATGTCACATCAGACAGTAGGGGGCAACTTTCATCCACAAGTGGTACTTTGTTCGTTCTGATCCATAATATCATGACATGAAGTGGGTGCTTTCAGCACTTACCTGAGTCTACTGTGTGGTCTATATCAACTCTGTAAAGTGGAAGGTTTCATTTTTAAATTCCCATTTTCTTCTCCAGGCAGTGTGCTGAGAAAATATCTGGTGTATATACTAGAAAAACGCTGAAAGATAAAATAACAAACTGCAGTCTCAAAGCTGTTGAGAAATGAAAGACAAGGACAATTATATTCCTATTAGTTTGCTGTCAAAGGATTTTTGAGAGACCAATCTCAAAAAGATTATTTTTCTACACTTACATTTTGATAAATAATTCTTCACTGAATAAACAAGTTTTAAATGCAGTAATTTAACACCCTAAAAATCAGAACATGGATTAATATAGACATTGACATAAATAGAAAAATAGTTAATAGTGATTTTAGCATGCATAATGAGATTGTGTTAAACAATGAATTCATATTTAAGAATAAACTGGTGTTCTATATTGTGCATCAAGTTAGAATCAGATGAAAAATGGAAGTTTTGCCATGCATTTCCCCTGACAGCAAATGCTAAAATGAGGCATGCTAGCAAAGGAAAAAAAAATCAGACATAAAATAGTATTTTCCAAATGTGCCCCACTATATTATACAACTATAATTTTTAATTAAAATATTATATATTTTATATCATTTAATATGCAACTGATTTCCCTTTCAAATTAAATTTTTTAAATGATCAGATTGATGAAAGTAAAGAAGCAGAGTAGCACTGAAAATATTTTTATAGCAAACCTAGTCAAGTAGAACAATAACACTTGTAATAAACCCACAAAACTAGGGCTAGTCTTGCTATGAGGTTCACACAATGAAGTGGTCAAGCCTCGGGTGAGCTTTTAGCAAATTTGGGTAGAACCACGATTTCAAGTGAAGGATGTCAAATAATGGGAACCAAATCAGATAAACTGTCACGCTCCATTTAAGCTTCAAGCTTGAAAGGAAAATACACTGGGATGTCAAACTGCAGCAACAAAGTGAGAAAGTGACTGCAGACCTTTCTCCTAAAGTGGCCTGAGATCCTTCAGTAATTCAGGCAGGTAACTAAGTTCAAGAGCCTTTGTTAAGGAGTCAGAATAACTTACAATTAATGTCTTGTCTGGCTTTAAACCCAAAGAAAACGAACTATGTATTTGCTTTTCTCAGTGATGCAGCTAACAATTATTTCTCTAAACATAACCCCACCTTAAAATATAAATCTCCCATTTCACTTAGTGCACTCAAACTACTTTACTTAATAGACAAAGCGTAACATAAACAAGGATTACAAGATGTGAATAACATCCACCCTCCAGCAGTTCTCAAAATGAACTTACATTTTAATGTTAATACTCAGAGAGCATGTGTGTGACTGGTATCAACAGTACTTCTTTACAAGAAAAATTAATCATAAAAAGCATAGTAAAAAAAACCAGACCAGACATTTTTACCACAAGAGATTACTTGAGATTACCTCATGATCCCATAATTTCTGATGTTTTACAAATTACTGGGTGAGGGTTTTTTTTTGTTGGTTTTTTTTTTTTTCTTGCTCGGTTTTGTTTGTTTTGTTTTGTTATTTTGTTGGAGTTTTTTTGTCTTTTAACCTAAGTTTGAGAAGCATCGTTCTGTTTTGTTACTGTGTTTTGACAGGATTGAATTCCAGGCGAAATCAAACAGCTGCTTCCCACCACCCTCTTTGTCTCCCCCTAATGTTTTTCTGTCTGTGTGACCTTTCATGAGCTGTGTGCCAGGACTCAACTTCCAGTTCATTTGCACTTGTATCCAGAGTTGGATTTCAAATGGACAGTAGATGACATGGCTGAGGAGGGTCATCCTGGAGGGACAATCAAACAGACTGTGGAGCTCAGTTGTGTCCTGCATGTCCCCTTTGTACAAAATAACCTCTATGTGACGGACTTGTTGCTAGTGAAGTCCTGGCAAGTTTTCTTCCAAGGCAAAAATGCTGCAGACATTTAGGGAAACCTCCCTTTTCTCTAATGTAAAAGCTTCAAGAAATCAGGCTCAATACTGAAACAGGCAAATGAGCAAAGACAAAACCACACCCACACCATCCCCCTGCATCCCTCCAGGATCCCCACCTGGGCCATCCCTCCCCTTTGCATCCAAAGCCAGGCCTGTTAGAGATGCTGAGGAGAAGCTCAGTGGGAGAGCTCACTTTGTATAGGACACCCACTTCTTTACAATGTAAACTTCTCTCTCCATTTTCCTTTTCATGTCCTCATTTTCTCTCATTCCTTGTCTCCCAGGATAACTCCCACATAAATTCCTCACCCCCAGACCCATATTTTTGCTGCCTTTCCCTACTGACATACAGCAACCCCAACAAGGAGCCCAAATTCCTTGCAGGCACTCAAAAATCACCAAATCCTTTGCAGCCACTTAAGTTACTCCAGGGTAGACATAGCTCTTAAATCTCTCAGGTCCTACCTCTGCTTTCTCCTTCACCACGTGTTCCTGCAGCAGCAAGGCTGCACCCTGCTGGTCTGTGCTTACAGGGATTTTCCTCAGTGTGCCTCAGCAGAAGTGGGAAAAGTTATGAAAAGATTTCCAGTCCTTTCTGCTTCCTCCCAGATGACGGGCACCAATGTGTAGGAATTAGCTCAAATACAGCAGAACAGTCATGAATAGTTATGCTTCTTCCTTCATTAATTCTAAAGCTTCTTTTCCTCACATGACAAGCATAAAGATAGAGGGAAGCTTCCAGTAAATGCCTAAATAATTTCAACTCTTGTTTGAATGCAAGTCTTTCTCTCACCAGCATCACAGATGCTTTTATTTGGGACCTTTTCAAGGATTGGTTTCTGTTGGGAGGAAACAACAAATCTGTTGGATTGTCAACCCAATCTGTTGCTCTCTTCACCATGAACTAATTCTTAGAGTTTAATCTCTTTGCTCTACATCCTTCTGTGCTCTGTTTTTTTCTGTCATCCATGTAACTTGCCAAGGTTCCCCAAAACTTACAATGAATCAAGTGCAAGAATCAAGCTTATGGGCCTGATAGAATTTGGACTTCCTGTTTACTGCAGTGAAACACAAAAAGTATTTTGATTTGTAGCATCTTAGAAGTTCTTGTCAACTTTCCCCAAAGCCCTTCTTTGAGTTGATTTTAAAATAAAACTCACCATTAGTAGAAAATCTTTCTCCCACCCCCCTGCTGTAGGGAGACTGTCCTCCAGAGAAGGATGAAAATGGAGAAAGAGCCTGTCTCACACTTACAGGCTTCCTAACAGCCAGATTGTGTGCTCTTCCTAAACAGGCCAGCTCAAAAGGAAGATACTGAGGAGAGATCCACCAAAGCTCCAGCACTCAGTGCTCCCCACAACACATGCTGTTGTAGGATCCATCAACAGCTGAACAGGGTCTCTGTTACAGCCCCCTATCATACCTGTCTGATGTTGTGGGTGGAAATATAATCCCATAACTTTCCCAAACCTCTGCAAAAAGCTCTGTTACTACAGACTTTGAGCCAATCACTGTAAATTCCATTCTAAAATAAATGACAAGTTACACTGACTTGTTTGCCTTAACTATAGATAGGCCTGCCAATATATATTGTTGCTCAGGTTGTATCTACTGCATGCTGATACACAACTGGTTCTGTTTTAAAAATAGATCCATTTTTGTGCATTTCATCTAGGATGTAAATTATACCACTGACAATACCAACCTGTTGGAAAGTTTCCAAATGGGTCTGATTTTGGTATACTAAAAAAACTGCTTATTACAGAGGAAAGAAGTTAAGGAATGTTTTCAAAATGTAGAAAGATTTTCTGGAAAGATTTTCTGATGTTTTCTTAAGTTTCCTGTGTTTTCTTTATGGTTTGTGTACTTTGTGTTTGGAATCAGATGCTGATTGGTGCCTCCTTCTTTCATTTCTCTGGGAAAATTGCCCTATATATGGTAGAACATCTTCTGGTTTTCATTATCATTGAAGTCAAAGACTATCAGCTACTGTAGCTATTTATACTTATGAGTAGGCAATCAAAAGAATCACTGGATGATAACAGTTCCTCAAGAAAAAGAAATTTCACTTTATTGATTTTTTTTGTTGTTGTTTTAGTAATAGAAAGACCTCATTTTTTCCAATAGTTTTTCAAGGACGCTTCAGTTCCTGCTGCTTGAGTACACAGGAAATAATTTTGCATACAATAAGAATGACATTTTGTCTAACTAGGAAATTGATTATTTTCCAAATCCACAAAAATGTTAAACAAATCATTGCTAGATCATTTTGATACCAAGCATGGTTAGCTGTTGATGTTAGACCCTATTGCTCAGGGCTGTATCCAGCCTGGCCTGGAAACCAGCTCATGAAAGGGTACACAGACAGAAACTGTTCCCTGAGCCCAGACTGGACACCCCTAATCCTGCAGGAGGCTGGAACAGAGGCCACCTGAGGTCCCTTCTAACATGAAAGATCCTATCCTCACACAGTATTGTGACAGAACTATGACTATTAAGATGTATAAGCATTTCTGTTGGAAGGTTTGTAATCACTTATTTCCACAGACAAAATATCCCCAGCTGGTACCTGATCATTTACAAGCAGCTCTTGTCTGAGATGAAATTTTGCTAGGACTGAGTCAGACTTTGATGCTACCAAATGCTGAGAGCTTGAAGTAGGATTCAGCAAGGACCTTAAAAATAAAAAACACTTTAAAAATACCTCTAAAACCCACAGATGCATGATTCAAGTTCCTCAGAAGTTGCCTCGTCCCATTTTAAAAGATGAAAAAAGAATTAAAATTTATCATAAATACCAAAAAGGAAGAAACAAAAAGTAAAAAGCAGTAAACATGGAGCTTACTGTGCCAAAAACAAATTTTTATCATGTGCATACTAAGGTACTAACCTGAACTTATATTCTGCAATTAATTTAATACATTTCTTCAAATTCAGTATCAGCTGCAGCATTGGAATATACTCCAATTACTAAGCGCTGTAACATAAACAGTAATGTAGGTGAAGTCTTATAAAAATATTATCTTTTGGAATATCTCAAACAACTGATGGATAAGTCACTGTTATCACCTGCTAAAAGACCTGTCTGTAATTAAAACATACAATATTTCTCTGGCTCTGAAATATGAAATAAGGTTTGTAGCACAATTTTAAATTTGTATTTTATTTTTCAGTTCCAACACAAAATAACAAAATTAAATTTAACAGCTAATATTTAGTCTTGGTGTGTTTGGAGACTTCTTGAACTATGATAATGTCTTAATGTGCCTTAAAATAATAAAAAGCATTTTAAAACAATATTACTGTTAACTTTAATATTGATCTATGAAAGAAGACATTATAAATTTTATCATATTATATCTACTCTTATATAATGAGATAAACTTTGACTTTACAGCAAGATTAATTGACTTCACAGAGCTGTTACCTGGTTCATGATGTATTTACTCTTATAACTTCCATTCCTAGGTTAAGGTTATAAAAGGTTAAAAGCCACATTTAAAATAGATAAAGGTTTTTTTGAGCTAAAAGTTTCTATCTTGATCAACATTCCTGGTAACCTGGAGAATAGCAGTTATCATACCACACCAGAAGACATCATAATAAAGCTATAAATTGTAACAATAAATGGGAAAAAATATAAAATAACACAACTGATCATTTGACACTGTCATTTCATCTTATGCAGGGCCTGTGGTGACCAAGTTACACCATAGTAAAAATTTATCTATTCCACAAAAATGAAAGCTAAGTGAGTAACATTAAAGCATGGTAGTACCCAGCTTTAATATGGCTCCTTTGTACCTTAGCCTAGAGATTACACAGATGTAAGTTTTCTTCAAGCTATTCATTGCTAAAATCTAGACAAAACAGTACTAGGTTACATTTTCCACTTTCCCTGCACAAGGTAGCATTTAGAATTAAGATTTAAGAGCATGTTGGCAATACAGACTGCTTAATGCAAGAACAAAACTTTCTGGTATGATCACATGTTTATGTTGCATAAGATAATACAATCCATCTGTTGGGAAAATCCTTGCTGAATATTATATCTGTTTTAGCAATAAACATGAATAGAAATCAGGATTATTTCTTTAAAATCCAAAACTGAGTAACAGTGAGCCTTACGAAGAAATATGTCTAGGAACCTGAGGCAAATTATACATGTTAATGTTGGAGTCACTGAGAACAGTTAACACAATGTAACCAAATGTCAACTGGAATATTTTGCAGTAACTTACCGAAGAGGTCTGTGTTTAATGAATATATGAACGCTTGGTGTTTAATGAATATATGAACGCTTGGTTTCTAAGTTTCCAACTTCAGATGGCGAAGATTAAGTGTTAAGGGTGTTACTGTAAATGTTTAAGTGAGATGAACATCACCGATTTTCTAATTTTACCACATGGTTTATTTCAGAAGAAAACAAGCACCAGTTAACATAGTTCTCCTGCAAGTCAGTAAACAGTCACACACGAATACTCAACACAATTTACTTCTTTGTTTATGTGCAGGATATTTAGTTTGGTTTGCAAAGTATTAGAAGAATAATAAGAACCTCCTGACAGAATACCACAACTAAATTTCTAAAAAGCCACTCAGTTAATCTCAGTGTTGAATCTGGCTGTTTCAAATTATTGTAATGTATAATAACAGTCTTATTGACAATATAGATGAACAGAGCCAAAGAAAGCTAGAAATAGTGGCCAAAATGATGAACTAAGCGCCAGCCCAAATGACAACAAACATATGGCCATTAACTGAAGAATGGAGGGGTTTAGGAATGCAGCTGTCTGTGGTCTCCTAAAGTTCCAGAGGAATGAAACGCTGTGAGGATTGGCAAAGTCTGGATTAGAAGTACTGCTGAAGATGGTAGGTCCTAAAATGGAGTCAACCAGCAGATCAAGCTGGAATTCAGAGATTTCTGTGGTCAGAATATATTCATTCCATTGGCCTCATAATGTACATCAACAAATTAATATTGTATGGATGTCATTTCAAAGCCTACTGAAGACGAAGAGCCATTACTGAAGCCATTAGAGCACAGATGGTTCAAACTATATGCAGATATTCATACTTGCATTTCTGCATTATAGCAGGGTTTTTTTTCTGTTGAACTGTAATGAATTGTCTCATAATCTATTCCATCTTCTTGCCATTAGCAGGCTTTGAATGTTCACAAATAGGAGCAAAGAACTCATTTTCCAGAGCTTTAATCACACAAAGAGGGAATGCCTAATTCTCTAAATGAAATGGTCTGTGATCACTGAAGCAGAGATTTAATATATCACGGCAAATTAGGTAGATTTTAATAAATTACTTATCTCTCTGAATACTTTACATATGCTTATGAAGAAACATAGCCTGTTTGCAAACAGTGGAAATCCACAGTCTATAAAATCCTTTGAAGAAAATGACAAATAAAAAAGTAAATTAAAAAATGAAATGTATTATATCCTCGTTCTCAAGAGACAATCCTTTTGCAGCATTGATTCACAGCTCCATTAAAAATATCAGTTAAATCCTTCACTGAGATTGGTTAAAAGCTGTAACATTAACTTTCCACACTAAACACTAGTTATTCACATACAATGATTTATTGTATATGTTTGATGTAAGTTCTAGAAGTGACAAAACCCAAATGAAAACACAGTTGCCCATCCCTAAAGCCCAATGTAGGTGAAGCAAAATCTGATACTCTGTGGCTTCTTTTTGTGCTTTGACAGATGTTGGCTGCAAGTAAATCATCTACGGCACAGAAAATGATTGCGCCTGCCCTCCCCTGACTTCAAATTAGGGTAACCATAAACAGCTGATTATAATGTTAGTAGAAGGGTAAAAGTTATTTAAAAAAAGGTTGCAGTAATTTAATAAGTCCTGCAACTAGCCTAATTTTTTATATTTAATTGATAGGAACTGCATGCATCAAAGAAAACACATACTGAGATTTAATGTGCATAAAATGGATATTAGCATTTTAAAGAGGCAGATTAACACATTAATCCAAGTAATTTTCATATATTGCTTTTAATAAAATCTTCACAGTATAAAATTCTTAATGAGGCTAATCACAGGCATTCCATTTAGCGGGGTGATTAGGGATAACATAAAAGTATTTTTAATCAGTTTTCTAAGGCTTATGGTTTTTTTATTAAAAATTAAAATTTTGACTTGCATTTTTATTACTGTTTTATGTAGGAAAAAAATCTTAAAAATGCAAATAAAGCACATCGTTCAATCATGTAGGTATTAATTATTTACAAGCTGTTGTCCATTGTGGAGATATTCTTAGCCTTAGGGGGGAAATATAAAAACAAACAGACTGAAAAGTATACAAAACTTTACAACTACAAATCAAGCGTCCTTTCCATATAAATTATACATTAAATATACTGTAAGAATTACAAAGATCTCATCTTTGATGCACTATCAAGCATGTATTTACACTGGGAGAAGGATCTTCTGTAGGCAAACTTCCTTTCATGCCTCGTAGTCATCTTTGCATTCCCCTCTCGACTGAGGGCAGCGCATGGAGAGCTTCCACTGCTCCTTTGAGCTTTCCAATTACTGCACTATCATCTTGTGAATCAAAAGCTAGAAAGGAAACATAACAAAACAGCATTAGCAATTTCATTTAAGGTTTCACTTTTGTTCTGATAAATCTTCCTTAGCATTTGGACAGATTAAAAGGCTCCTAGTATATGGTAAAAAAAAAAAAAAAAAAAGAGGAGAGGTAAATAAATAATAAAGAAATCTTCCATTTCAGGTACTCAGCCTGCTGGAAACTGAGCACTTTAAGAACTAGAATGTACCTCAATGAAAGTATTAGTGCTGGAATTAACTCTGAAATAAAGGAAACTATTTGTATAATAATCACCTATATAAATTAATATTTTTTCATAATGTGTAAATAAAGGTGTTCCAAACTCTATTGAAAACATATATGCATATTTAGAAATAATTTTAAGAAAAAAATATTCCAATTAATGCATTTTCTACACTGTGCATTTGACAGGTCCAACTCAGCCTGGACAACTATTAGTATTTAAATAGTAAGTTGTTCTTTCCAGTTTGTGCAATGCAAAATGATTTAAATTCCAAGCTTCTATGTGTTGTAAAATAGTGAAATATGAACAAAGATGATAATTCCCCTAGACTAAACTAACTACCTTCATCTCTGTGTATATGGGTTTTAAAGCAGTATTTAAAAATTATATTTTACAGAAATTAGCTGACATGATTTAAAAGTGCACTCTTTTACAATATCTAAGTAAGCCCAGAGGGCCAGAATCTCTGCTGCTGTGATTAATTCATGCTCCTAAGTCAAAAATGAGGTTCTTTCCCAGTCCTGCACAAAAAGTAATGAGGCTGCCTAACATGACTCTAGAAGGAATTAGAATAAAAACAAATAATCTTGACGGCATATCTTTTCAAAGCAAATTATACAGCTGACAAATGGCAAGGTTATGTGTTTACTCTATAAATTAGGATAAGTACTCTGGGACATGCAATGATGCTTCATGTTGCATCTTCTAGGCTGCAGGGACAGCTCAGAAGAGCTTTAGAGAAGGGAAAACACGGAATAAACCTTCCATCACTTACTCTGTTGAAAGACCTATTATAGGACAGATTGGGTGCTGTTCTTAGAGATCCAAACCATTTTGTACATCCTTGAACAAATCACTCAGTGAACTGTCAACTTCAGAGCAGACTTCAGGGGACAGTATTGTTTTTACTGTCAGAACAGCAGGATAACTGTAATTAATGATATCAGAACATTAACTCTATTTTCTCAGTTTTCATGTTGTCATATTATCTCTGAGACACATTGTTAGATGTCTTGACTGTACAGTCGCTTTTTCATCCATCCTTTTGCTTAGGCATTCACTTAATTGCTTCAAATTTCATAAAGGCCACTTTCACACAACCAGCAATGAAAGGAACAAGATACGAAAAAGATACATGCTTGCAGTCCTCAAATAGAATGAAGGAAGCTTATCTGAGAATGACTACATCTATGAATTTTTTTGTGTCTAGGTTTATTCTTTTTCCCTTAAACCAACATCCATCTGAGACAATGAGTACATACTACTCAGGAATTCTATTTATTGTGCCATTGTATTTAATTAAAGTCTATGTCCAGATCTTAAGAATAGATCCTTTTCCAATAAATTTGTCCAAGAAAATACACTAACATGTTCTTTTGCCATGATCTGACATATATTAACATAAAATTCATTTCAATTCTCTGAAATGTCTAAATTTTCAGAAAATATGCAATGTTATACGTTATGGATACAATAGAAAAAAAAACTGTATGGCATCTGTAGGGAAGGGCAGAAGCATGGACAGGAAAAAGAATGAAAGTATTTTTAGCTATTACTATCACTTTATTAGATATAATGCACATAAGGTAAAAATTAGTTCAAATATCTTATGATTAGGGAAAGAAATGCTCCTCAATATTGAAGTAGCTGTCATTACATAATAATGATTAGCTTTTGACAGAACAATAACTAGTAACAAAAACCAGTCACTCCTGTCATAATAATTCTCTTAGATGATGATTAGGATTTTTAAGAGTTTTGTGAAAGGTGACTTTCAAGAGTAAAAAATTGTATTTACATCTCTAATCAGTCTTACCAAATAGGAATTATGACAGTGGGAATTATGGCCTTAAAATACAGAACTGAAACAATCTTCCAGTGAGAAACTACAAAATACCTTTTTGGAGATGTGCTTTTGTACAACTACTTGGAGAAAAATTATTGGTGGAGAAAAGCTTAAGTGGTTCAGCTGCATTAAGAAGTGCATCAAATCTGTATATTATTTTTCCAGGGTATAGAGATTTGATTCTTTGCATTTTCCTTATCACGTTCCTGGAACTTTGATGCATACTTTGAGCATTTTAGCTGCTGCACGGATGCAAATCATGCATGATAATGGAAATGGTAAGAAAGCCTATTTCTTTCCCTCAATACTCAGCTCCCATGGCTCAAGGTATGGTGATTATCCCCAACAGCAGAAGCAGCAAAGTCCCACTGACCTGGCATTCCAGCAGGGCTCACTGGAATTCCTGCTCTTCAAAGGGCACCTCGTGTACACTGTGTCCAGTCCTGGAGCTGGTTCATGTACCCACAGAGGCACTGCTTTATCACAAAGATATTCTCAGCTTCTTCCCTGAGCTTCACCACACCAGGAAAGAGGATTGAGACAAAGAGGGAGGAAAAAAATGCAGCATTGTTAACCATGACCCTGCTACCACAGGCAACAGGAAACTCTAAGCAAAGAGAATATTTTCCTTCACTGTCTGTGAAAGGACTGAGTAACCTTCTCAAGTCTTCTTCAGAGCATTATAAAACCACCTTCCAATGGCCCAGGAAAGGGAGGATTCCCCAGCTCCTGCTCACCTCACCTTGCTTTGGTGAGTCACAGGGAAGGGCTGGTCACAGTCCTTTTCAGAGGGCTTCTCACTCTAAACTGACCCCTAACCAACACCCCCAGTATTTCACACTATCTCAGACACAGTTTCATATGGAGGATACAAAAGCTGGACATACTCTGGGGGTTATACTGTAATTTTAAATAAGATCCAGACAGCAGCAATACAGAATTATTGACATAAATTTTAATAAAAATATATGTATTTATAGTCCTATTACAATGAAGTATGTTGTACAAAATAGAGAATTACAGGAAGCAGACGTCTTTTAAGTTCTCAGGTTTTATAAACTAATTACTATGAGCTGGGGATGCTGTTTCATTTTGGTTTTTCAAACATATTTTAAGGAATGACAGTAATAGTTTCTGCAGACTCTTGCAAACAAATGTGAAAGCCTTTAGTTAATATTAAAGAATTTCTTCTTGACACAATGTCAAACAATTACTTTCACAGTAAATCTTGCAGAGAAAAGTAGAAATTCAACAAATTGTTTTTAAGCTATAAAAGTTTATGGGAAAGTGATTTCTAAAACTTACCATCAATGTCTTGTTCAATGATATTTCTTTGCTTCTGGAATATCTCTTTCAAATGGACCAAAGCAAAATCAGTATCTTCAAATTCAAGATCCTGTTCATCTTCTGAGGTATCACTGAGCGCTGTAAATTTTACAGTAAACACACAAAAAAAATTACATTCAAAAAGGGTTAAAAATCACCTTACAAAACATAAAAAAGGCAAAACTGCATTCTGTTTTTTATTCTTCCACTGAATAAACATAAACAATAACTCTTTATCAATTAAATTCAACATTTTCCACGACAAGAAGTCTAAGACTCTCTCTTTTAAATCTTCTCCTCTTCTTTCATATTATTTAGCTGTACTAGAAGGACAGAGAGGTTGTCACCATAGATCCACAGGAGTACAGAAATGTTTCATTTTTGTTCTCTCTCCCACCATCCCATGGCACAATTCTTGCTCATATGGCTATGCAAACAACTGTACAAAATATATGCTTTTCTTCTGTGAACTTAAATTACACCCATAGCCTCCAAGTATTGATTTCCTTTCAAACACATAATTCCAGTATTGTGTTGGAGCTGGCTTGAGTTAGTGGCTTGTTTTGGGGCCAAAAACACTGAGACTGACAAAATGACAGGAATTTAGAGCTAACATTTGGTATGTCTTGGCAAAATTGTGCAAACTGTGAATGTTTGTGAGCTTTACAACTTAAAAACGTTACAATAAGCATAATTTCAAATGGGTAACATCAAGTTACTTTATATCCAAGTCTACAGGAAAGGGTATCTTAAGACAAAATATGAATGCATGAATAAAGCTATGGATAGTGTTACTGTCCCTTATTTCTCTCTGGGATCCCAGACTTCGTCTCTAGCTGATTTCCACATTTTTTTTTTTCTGTTAACACCAGGTATCAGTACACACTTCCTTGCAGGAATCCCAAACCTACTGAATAGGCAGAAATTTTATCATCCTGTTAAAAAGCACCATGTGAGAAGATATTTTCTAGGCCCTGCAGGAAAGAATAGAGAACTAAAAGAAACTTGTTTGTCAAAAGAAGAGTGAAAAAACAGTAAGTACTTTAAGCTTAAAACATGTTTTACAATGGAAGTCCGAATGATTATTTATTTTTGGTTTTGAACAACACTTATAGACATTAACACCAGCAGGTAATTTAGAGTGACTGGACAGAAGCTCTAATGTAGGCAAATTTGATTCTATTTTTTTATTCCAGAGACCAGAATTTTTAAGCAGGAAGTAGAAAACTTTGTGCATAAATTCAGTATATTAATGTGAAGCTAACAGTGTATGCATGCTCTATCCTATAACATAGGCTTTGTTACTTTGGAGAACGATGACTTCATATAGTCTGTTCCTTGGAATAACAATCATTTCCTACCAAGAAATGATGCACCTGTCAGGATCAGCCTGGAAACCTCTTGCATAAAGCTGTTCACTCTTGTTATCACAGCAGGGTGACTGTTAGAGGAATGGATTCCTCCATTCTTCACATATGTCTCTCCTGACACTTGTCAGAAGAGCACAGACTCTTCCTCCAGGTCTCAGCACTTCAAGTACAGTCTGGCATGAGGAATCAGGGAAGTTTCACTGCACGACTGAAATTTCTGCACTCTTAAAATGCTGAAAGACAACACTTGAAGAATAAAAAATAACTATGACACAGTTACAGAAAGTTAAATGGACTGCCAGAAATGTGTCCTCTTAACTGATTTAGAGACTTGAACATGTAAGTAATGAATGATGGGGTTCAGATGCTGCAATAACAATTCTGCATCCTGTTTCTATTCCAAAGTTTTACAAATATTAGCAAGTATATCTTCCTCAATTTAATAAGGAATTTGAATCCCTGTTATACAGAAAAAGAAACAAAACAAAAAGGCTACCCATGTCACACAATACAGGTATAAGAAAAGCAAATATTCTGCCAAAATCTCCATATAATGACAGAGACAATGACTGTCTGAAAACATAAAGAAAATATGCTTGTGAAAAGAGAGAACCATCTTTGTAGTTTGCAATTACTAACCTAAAAAGGATTTCAAACAGTCCTCCTAGTCTCCTACTACCTCATGCTCATGTATTTTATGTTTTCTGTCGTTCTATTTAACAGCATATTTTTCTTGACTTTTTGGATACTGATTAGTTTTGCATTTTCTGCAACTAAAGCCATTTATTCAAATGTGGAACTAAAATCAACATTTCTAATGAACACTTAAAATGATTCCATATCAATAAATGAAATTGAAAGAAGAGAAAAATCAACTTTATTTTGAAATCTTATCTTCACAAACAGCGAATTCCACTCCAAACAAATTTTAGACTGGATATTAAAAATTATTTACTGAAAGAGTTGTCAAGCCCTGGAACAGGCTGCTCAGGTAACTGGTGGAATCACTATCCCTGGAGATATTCAAAAGTGCAGTGCTGGGTTAACACTTGGACTCGATGACTTGAAAGTTCTTTTCCAACCTAAATAATTCTAGGACTCTAAAAAATATGTATTTTCCATATAAATTCCATGCCAATTAACATTTATTTATTTGTAAGCATAAACTAAAAGAGTATAAAGCTGTGAAATGCATTATTTTCAGGGTCACATTGGTTCAGTTTCACCTACAGAATTAGCCTATAGTTGCAACTTCAGCTTAGCAATAATTTTATGTATTATAACAGCAGATATTTTTCAAGAGCTGTTCATTAAAGTGATTCTTCCTTTAGAAGACAAAAATAGCGTGTGATTATCCATTTATTTATGTTTTAATATGGATCCAATCATTATGAGTATCATTTCCAGCAACATTCATCATGACAGGAAAAAAATAAATTAATACACTACTTAATAAACATAATACACTGCCTATGCTGCTATAATTTGGCCTAGCACAAACACCAATAAAGTGTCAGGCTAAACCATCTGCAGGCAATTTTCAATGATATTTATATCCTTGATAATTTGGTTTCCTGAGCTTTAAAGCATTAGTTTAGTTCAGTTCCTGTTTCAGCTGAAAAAGCTCTGATACTAGTTTATAAGGCCTGTGATAGAAAACATGTGTTGAAGATTTAACTAGGCCAGGTTTAAAATGCACAGAGTTGGAAACTTTTGGTGTATGGGCACAATCTTTCCACAAATTTTGTTTCTTGGTGGTCCTCCTGATAGGATCAAGTGGGGAACTGGACTACTGATGAACTTCCTGTCTTCCTATTTAGTCAATGCAGAATTGAAATTTCAACATAGGCCATGCCAGACACATCAGTGACTGCAGAAAACAACCCACCTACAAACACAGAGGCCAGTGCCATGATAGCAACATGCAGAGGATGAATGCTTCTGTTCAGAGAAAAAGCTCGCTGCTGTAGTCTTACCTTATTTTCCCCTTAGGTTTGTAAAATAATTATTATAAATATTGAAGTATTTCTAGGAGAAATTTCAGCACACAGACTAGCTATTTTCCTTTGCTGAATTATCCCTCAGAGAAAAAAAAAAAAAGAAAAAAGAAAAAAAGGAGTATTTATCCTCAGTATTGTCCAGTTTTAGTAGAACACTGACTGCTTTCCTATTCTATATGGTAGAATAAGTTATCTGCTTGCTTATTAAGTGAAGTATTTTTCTTTTTTTCTTTCAAATCTCCAAACCTAAGAATTGTTTTGGTATGATATTTCCATCCCAACAAGTAATCATTTCATGGTGTTCTCTGCTCCATTCCAGTAAAACCTGTTTTCTAGCCAAGACATGAAACTCAGATCTAGAAATGAAATGAAGAGAGATCACTCCTTCTTACTGTGGAGTGAATCGGTGATCTGTGAATAAATACATGTTTAAAAGATTTACAAGTAGCTCAAACACTTCAAATACAATCAGCAGGTATCCTTTTCTTCCACAAATAAAATGAATATTTAATTTAGTAATTATTCCATTTTAATGAAGATTGACCTTCAAGAGAAAATGGATTCAAAGGATGTCATTCATTCTGTATAAGTAATGCACATACTATCTCAATCAAAAAAAATTGAATAAGAAAAAAATTTTTATTATTATGAAATTGGGCAAGACTGATTTATATTCTTTCTCATATGCATTCACATAATAGCTGCCTGCTAGATCAATCGATCGATCGATCGATCGATCTATCTATCTATCTATCTATCTATTTCTGGAAATTCTAGGGATCTATCTATCTATCTATCTATCTATCTATCTATCTATTTCTGGAGATTCCAGGGCCAAGGAACACTTTCTGCAGCTCTTAGACTCTTCGTAGTACTCTGAATTCAGAAAGCAACAAATGTACTGCACTACACTGCATAGATACGTGCTTTTCAGATCCATTAGTGATAGAAAACTGCTCATGGATTCTCTCTTTTGCAGAACAAATTTGTTAAAAACAAACCAACCAACCAACCAAACTCCCAAACCAAACCCCAAACCACAGCACTAAACCAACATTAGGTGAGGTTGCAATATTCCATGCCACATGAACCTACACAGGGAAGAAACAAGATCAATTGTCCCATCAGAATGCAGTTATCATTCCTAGCTGAAACAAAATTTTTTCTAGTTAGTTAGTTAGGTATTAACTCCTCAGTCTAACCTCCTCAAAAGAGACAAACAAAGGCGAACCACAAGCATTATTTACTAAGACCTGTAATAGAGTTTTCCAGCACTAACATGTACCTGTCACTGAGTGGATCTGGCTTTAGAACAGACTTGAGATACTCTCTTTGTGCACAATTATCTGCCTTATCCACATTTATCACTGCAAAGCAAAGCAGAATTACTATTAGTATCAAATGTTTTTTCACCTTTTAGAAGAGCGTGAGGAAAAGAACAAAGAAAAATAAACATTTCTTTCTTTCTTTCTTTTTTCTAAGGAAAAGCAACAATGTTAGAATCAAATTTGAAAGGTCATGTGATCTAATGGTGTGTCACTGGCAGGTTTATGTGCACACTGTCAAAAAAGATACAAGCAGCATCTAAGCATGCCACATAGCTGTCACTTTCTGTTAATGGCAATAGCACTCATGATTTTAAAAGCCAGTGGTCTTTATTGGTTTGTATTTGAAGTGATTTACTGCATTTTCTTCCACTGAGGAAGCCAGTGATAATGATAATGTATGGCAGAGTGCTTGTCCTTTTTGACAGCCTCAGTAATTTAATCCTCCTTTCCTGCCACAATATTTCAATAAGAGAAACCTCCAGACCAATGGACTGGAGAAAATCCACAGCCTGGGGAGTGTGAGTGAGTGCTCTGAAAGCTTTTCATTGTTTTAATTTAAAATACAAACACAAGGATCAGCTTTTAATTTTTGTACTATTAATATGACCTAGAGTGAAAGTTAGCCTTGGCTTGGAAAACATACTAGAAGAACGAGAAGCAGGGTTTTAAGAAATTCTTCATGAAGTTTTTGGGCATCTTATATTAGAGAAAGTAGCTGCTTGCTTGCAAATGGTATCAGTCTGCAAATATCAGCAAACTACTGTGAAAGATTATAAAAACTGAAAAAGTGTTAAAGGAATTTTTAAAAAATTAAATAAAGAAATGAAAATGAAAAGGTTTTGCTAGGACAGAACTAGAATTAATAGAGATCCCTAAGAATCAAACATAGCTCTTCAGAAGAGTTTTCATTTGGTTTTGAGGGGAGAAGGAGGAGGAGCTAGAAATTTGTCTGTCATTAAACTCCGACATTTTTGATATTCACTCTCTTTTAGTTACTCTGCCACTGTACTCACAACAATTCTTTTTCACTCTCCACATCACAGAAAGCTTTCCTTTGCCCATGTGCAGACAGAAATCTTTAACATATCTCATACTGTCTTTGGCTACCCAAAATAAACTTATTTGTATAAACAGAAAGTATCAACTCTACTAAGGAGCTGAGAGTACTGGAATACAGAAGTATGAGGAGCTACGAAGGCCTAACTTCCTTGTAGAAGGATTTTTTGAAGGACATATCTCTATTAGTCCCAGGAAGCCCATTTTCCAGAGCTATTGATTTTTCAGTTTTCTCCAAAGCTGTTGCCCAGCTCCTCCATGGCCAGCAGAACTGCTGTTAGGAATGGGTTACTATCACAAAACAGCCAGTGCAGTTAATTGTTGAGTCATTCAATCAAAGGAATCTGAATTTTTCCACCTTTTCCTCTACTATCAGAAAGCAAAGCACTGGTGTTCTGTCTTTGAATCCTTTGTTTCCACTCACAATTTCTTACTTTCTTAGGTTAGAAGAAGCTGTTATTGTCATCTGCTGTACTTTTGGACATGTGGATGACTTTCCACATGTGCTGCTCTCATGGCCAAGTGCTCCTGAGGCCACCACAGGAAGTGATGGGGAGGCAGCAGGGAGACAGATGGACAGCCAAAGAACTTCAAAGGAAATGCCACATCAACAGATTCCTCCCTTTCCCATAAGCATCCCAAATGGAATTTCCTAAGTTTACTAATAAGGTATCTAAAACAATTTTAAATGCAAATTATTAACAAACCTAAAGAGTTCAAATTCATTTCACTCAATGGAAAAATTCAGACTTGTAAGTAAAACATTCAGCACAAGAACTCCATTCAAGTCTGGGGAAAATGATTAACCAGAGTGAAAATATATTCTTAGATCCTGATGAATAACATGCTTTCATAGCACCCCTTAGTACTGCCTGAACTTAGAAGCATTAACATTGCTGCAAGGCATGGAACATCTCATATTTCTATCCAATTAATTGCAAAAATAATTCAAAATTAACTTGTGACAGTTTGCATGTGAGATTATAATTTTAAAGTTAGTCCTAAGGAAGTACTAAAAGCTGAAGATTACAATGCCCCTGGAACCTTGTTAAAAATCTTTGCAATTCAAAACATTGCTGTTCTGTTATAGCCTACTTTTCTCATAGTTCACATTCTAACAAAACTAAACGACTACATGATGAAGCAGATTTTCATCACGATGAAAAAATCAATGCTCCACAGTCTTGAGCAAAGCCTTAACATTTGAGGAATCCATCTTTTAGAACAGGGAACTTCCAAAGTTTATTTTTAATAAAAAAGTACATCCCATCATCTTTCCCACACCTCCTGTTCTTTTAGTCTACTTCCACTTGTACTTCAAGTTGTTCAAATAGTCACATGTTCACCTAAGAGGGAAGTTTTTCAGAGAAGAAAGCTTCCCAATTAAATTGAATATAAAACCTTTGCAAGGTTTCATCAATCTTTCTTCTATTTCTGCTGTCTGTTCTCTAGAACCACTGTATAATTTGGCAAGTTCCACTGTCCTTTGAATTTATGGTACTGTAGTGTTTGGAAGCACTCTTGGATATTCTAATAACTCTTTTCAGTGGTAACAAACACAACAGCTCCTCTCAGTCACTCTGATCATCAGGAGGTACAACACTTTATGTCATGGGCAATCAAGAGGTCTGCAGCACAATCCTGTATTGTATAAACTTCCCATTCCAGTTTCTATCCCAAGACTCTGGAAGAAAGAAAATGATCTTCCAACCATTCTCAGTGAAAAAGTCATAGTTGAAAAAACCCAATTAATGCCAAGTTACAGGCTTGAACCACCTGTGAAAATGGAAATTCATGGGATCTTGTATGTCCAGATCACTGGAACTCTACTACACTGATTTCAACAAGGTTCTGGTAATCTTCTGTATCTCACATGCCAAACAATGACAGTGAAGAATGTGCAAAAGGTATGGGAAAAACTTCAAATGTTTTTTAAGCAATGAGTATCATGAAGCCTTCTGTAGCAGTTGAGATGTTTTTAAAACAGTCAATCTGTTCCAGTTACAGATAATATAAAATGCTTTATTTATTGTAAGAATTAGTGATTTTTTTAGATTACTTATGGACTTACCCTGATTTTCTCCATGCAAAAGTCTAAAAGACTATTAGTTTCCTTCTAAGCTCAAAGTAAATTTCTTTCTACCCATGCAAATCTCGTTTTTATTAAAGAAAATATTCAATTAACCTCAAATATTCAGCATACTCAAATCTAATTAGACATGAATAAGAGATGCAGCAAAGCTATAGTAAACACACATGCAGATTTCATTACTATTATCTTACTGGCTTCTCAACTGGCATTATCAAAAAGCAGACTCATCAGGTTTTTCCCCCTATATGCAAAGCTAATCTTGAGTAGAAATTAGACACCCAATTATCTACGCAAACCTCTGCAAATAACAACCACATTAGTATTATGCTGCAGAGTACAGTCCTGAAGCAATTAAGACCGAAACCCACCTTTTTATATTGATTTCTTGGGATGTTTTGAAGTTCATAGAGTTTTATAATCGATACTCAAGCAGCAAATAGAAAAATCAAAATTGCACAGCCAGGTTATGATTAACAGAAATAATACAATACAGCACTGCTAGATTGGAAAGCCTTATGAATTATAGTCTCTCCAAATCATGATGCTATTTTCAAATATCACAGCTTGAAATGTATTGAAGTTTCATAATTACCTTAAAAGTCTGAAATTTTATTCTGTATTCATCATAACTTTCCTGCATTTTCAGGTAAACTTTGCAGAGCAAATACCTAAAATACTACCATGCTTAAACCATACCTGGTATACCCAGGAATCAGAATATTGTGTAAGACTTTTATACCTTCTGAATGCTTGTTATATTCAAAGCAATGAGAATTCAAAAAGCAAGAGAAGTTAAAAGCCTTAAGAAACTTTTATTGGCTTATTGTATTATTTCAACAAGGTTTTGAAAAACATGTTTCATTTATGAAATATGTTTTTATTGAACATTTGGAGAAGTGTCTACAGAAGCTAACAAGATGAGTATGTCCAGCTCATAAAAAGTGTTGTTATTTATGTAATGTCTTATTTAGCATATGATGCCAGAAATCCCATTTGTTTGAATGGAAGGAAGCCTCAGTGAAGGTAGGACTTTGCAGCACTACTGTTTTCTTGTGGCTTTCTTTTTCTTTCCTAAGGCCTTACAAAGATCAATGTCCTTCTTGGAGTCACGAAAGGTGGCAACTGCATTGTGTATTGACATCAACTACTTTCAAATGTTCATTTGTTAGAGTTAGCACGTGCAACATGCAGGACTAAGTATTATGAAGTAAATAGCAATGTATTAGTATTAAATACAGTTGAGTAATTTCCCATTTTAAAAATTTCTTATTAAAGGTACACTGAGTATTCACAAGTGATTATCATGTCCAATTACATATTTTCTCTAACTGTATTTTAGTTGTACATACAAAAAGAACATTTTCTCTTTTGCTGTATCATGTATCAATAGAAAAATTAGTTCATCGTGCTCTTTCAAAAAAAATTAGTTATGTAAATCCTAATTTTAAAATGTATGCACTACCAGCATATTTAAATATATTTCAGTTTCAATTTCTTACACAAGCCTACTTTTGTTTTTCATTTTATACTTAATAATTGCATCCTTATCTCAGTTCCTAAAAACTATCATTAGTATTTCCCAAAATATTTGGAAAAATGACAAATACAACCAGTAAACAGATAAATGCAAATATAATGCATGGGAAGTAGGCTTTATTGCAGGCATTTTCCTAAGAGAGAATTTAAGAGGAAGAACACAGCTGCTCAGGGATAGGTCACACTCACCAGTGCCATAGTTACAGTCACTCCTCTGAGCACCTGTTGGGTTTGGAAGTGACAGTGGAGTGTCCTCTGCAGGGAAATTGTTTCATCTGCATCCTACAGATGCAGCTGCTGTATTGTTTCATCTGATGTAATTCGTGACTTAGTAAAATCAACTGATGTAATTTTAATTCAGATTTTTCAACTTCCTATTTAAAAACAAAACACAGGTCAAAATAATTATCTTGTGTTTCTTGAAGTGTTAACGCAAGCCAAACATACACATGAATCACTGGGTAGTTTGTCCAATTAACACGGATTGATTGATTTTGACATAGACAAAATAAGAATCTAAACCTCATGGTTTGCAGGTAAGAATATCGTTGCAACAGATACTGATTGACATTTGATGTTTAAAATATTTTCACAATAGTCATAGCCTACTGGAGATTAGGTTAAGATTATCTTTATGTACTAATGCTATCTGAACCACTAATTTCAGTTGCCATTATTTTTAGCTGCACAGCAAAGTGAGCCCATAACTGCTTGAGAGAGTTTCAGTAATATTAGGTATCAAAGTTTTCCAAATGGAAGAGAATTGTTAGTGCCTACTGCAGACTATACCACATTCAATAAAAATCCACCAAATCACAAAGTAGTTAGGCATGTAAAGTACAACTGCATTTAAATGGAATTCAACTTCATATACTGAACTTGACTAGTTCAATCAAACATACCTTTAAAAGTTAAAATTAACAATATCATAAAAGCAAACACACTTGTTTATCAGACCTTTTCTTAGTCTCTTTAAGTGAAATTACATCCTTCTCTTCCTTGTAAAATTGTCTCACACTATTCAGCAAGGTCTATAGTATTGTGTACACATACATTGTAATAAGGTTTATGTATTTAAGACTCAACAGAAAGTCACAAGTACTTCCCCAGGTAACTGTAAATTGAAGAAAGAAAAGCCACTCTAGTTTCCAAAGTGGAATATGTAGGTGAGCATTCCAAGACAACATTCTTCAAAGAGCAAACACAACACATTGGAGTACAGAAATGTCAAAAAAAATTCTTGTTACTTCTTTCATTTCTTTCAAGTTCATATCTTTATTAAAAATATTTCCCCTATGTGGAAATATTTTGACAATTTTTGATTTTAAACTTAAATCACTTGAAGTATTAATCATATTCAGAAAATCAGCTTTCTAGATTCAGTGTTCGAACTGCAAGTCAATATTCTAATTTATTATGGAGATAGCTTACATTTCCCCAAGCAAATTATATGATTAATCAAACTGAAAAGCAGGTGTATCCTATTGTAAAAATATCCATCATATAGAACAATTTCCATTGCTGTCAAGTCCTTTCAATATTTGATGAAGTAATTTTACCCCCTCTTTTCAAAAGACATTTCCTTTTATTATGTATCCTAAGACACTTTAACTAAAAACCCAAATCTGAATATTTCAATAAGGTTGTTTTATTATTCAGTAGATTCATGGAAATTTTACTAGGATGACAGAAAAAATTCCACACCATTCTGTCTCCACTAATACAGGTACACGGCTTCAGCTGGCAATATTACTGGGATTAGCATAGAATGATGAAATATTTAAAGGAATTTTTTTTTCGAAAATCTAATAAATCAAATGACTGCCAAATGTCATTAAAGTGATGGTCTCTGACTTGAATATGCTTTTCATATTCAAATTTGAAAAGAAAGAGATGAAAGCCTGGAAAGGTTACTCAGTTTCAACTAATAACCTCAAGCACTCCACATTCACATGCATAAAAAATGAAATTGGCTCTATTGTCTAATTTTACTTCAGAAACAACTCTTTTCTTCTTGCACTGAACAGATGTATTAGCATCTGTATTTAAAGAGATATGCTGAGTGGTTTTGTTTGCCCCAAAGTATTTAGCAACTATGTCAGACTAGTTTGTACACAGACAGTAGCTTATGAATCAAGTCCAAATACTGTATTATAAAGTATTCCTTTTACATATCTTAAAATTTGTTTGACATATTTAACACTTGTAATTGCATACAGTAGGCAAAGAATATTACACTTTTTCAAGGCTAGTGGGGTAAATCCACGTATTCTGCTTTCTAACTTAAACAGAAGCAAATAACTGAGTCATACTATTAGAAAATTATAAGAAAAAATAACAAATTATCTTGGAGCATAACAGTCAGGACTATTTTGAGCCCTAGTTTTATTGATACTAAATGTGAATACAGCATATACAAAGAAGAATACAAGCTGATTAAAAAAGATATTTACAAATAAAAAATATAGAACTGCTTAAGAATAGCATTAGCTATCATGTCATATTTCATCACTAATGCAAAACCACTCACATTATGTAGCCATTTTGAAAATATATGTAGCATTCAATATATGATAGGAATTCATTTTTAAACAACCATTTCTGTTTCTATGATGCAGAGTGAAGTATGTTATTTAAATCTTTTCCTAAGCTGTTTTTTTTTAAGCCTTGGTCTCATTTATTCGGTACTATTCAATGAACAATGGATAGTTTGTCAACTACTGCCCACGAGTAATTCTATTTAATGGGTATAAAATTAGTCTTTACATTTAAGCATTTAAAACAAAATAAAATACAAAATTTCACCTAACATGGAGAATGGCCAGATATTAAAATAAAGAATATTAAACGCTTTCAAAAAATGTCTCAGAGAAAGTGGTTCAGTGCTTTCATTTCAGGTGAGGAAAACGAAACATGGGTAAGACACTTAGTTTATGTCAAAATGCTTTCTTTACCATTTCATACTGTCTCTTTGTAATTAATGCTACCCAGAGATTTGGAAGAATCACTGAACTCCTTCAAAAAGCTTTAGGATTAGGGTAAGTACTAAATGCAGTGGACATTACATCCGAATTTGAAATCTCAACTTTTCTCACCTTTCTGATTCCTGAGATTAAAAATACCTTGGTTTACTTCTGTAATTAGTCTTGACTGCTATCTTGAAGCAGCTGTATATTCCATATTTTGATTTCTTTTTTGGTCACAGTAAAAGGCTAACACTTTGATGTGAAAAATAAAATTCCAACTGTCTCAAATAGTCAACAACAGAAATAAGTGCTTTAAAAAATAAGTTTGTGCTTTCTGCACAGAACAGCTGAGTTGAAAATACCTTGCTTATAGGACCAATGTTCCTATTTTTTACAGCCGCAGTTTAACTAACACATTGCCTTGAAAAACTCAAAATAAAGGGAACTTCTAAACTGTAAGATCAACTTGAATCCTCTATCTACTAATGCTCAAAAATATGCATGCTTTACTCCTTAGCATTTTATATATTTATTTCCACAGTCAACTTATTCACTTCTATTTCAAGCAAAGAGCACATAATATAAACTATAAGCTATTGTCCAATAATCACAAGTAATCACCTATTTGCTATCAATATTTCAATCACTATGAATATTGATTAACAAATATTGGATTGAATGAGAAATAATCCTCTTCCTCTATAAAGTGCTGAATTCCTGTGATCATCTTACTAACAACGTCAGAACAGAGGCACAAAGAATGATGTTATAGGAACGTCAATGCAATTCAAGTGTACAGAGACACCAACATTACTCATTAAGTAATTATGATTAATAGGGCAACACAGAATCATATACACATAAAAATACATATTGCAAAAAAATTATTCTCGTCCTGTATGCAGTGACTTTTCATGTGAGGAATAACATCTTCTACTTTTACCTTTTCCCCCCACTGGTGTAGATGTGAGAACAGAAAGAGGGATACAGAAATGTTCCCTGTTCCTTCTCCACACAGATGGGACTTACTGAAGTGCATACACCTTAGACTCTCCCTAAGACTTGGGGCAAAGAGATCTCTCCTTGTTAACAGCTCTTTTGGAGGTGAATCCCTGCTGAAGGAGGGAAAGGCACAGATAATCTTCCCCCAGCATCACTGTTCTGCCACGTGCCAGGAGAAGAATGAAATGGCCCAAGATTAGCACCACAAAAAAGTTCGATGCAATCCTTTCAGCTCTGAATAGCATTAAGAACACATTGAACAAAAAAATCTATTTGTGACAATGAAGACAACTCTGGTTGTGGCCATTCATTTTTCAAACCAGAATAAATTAATCTTTAATATCTTCAAAGGCATGAATTACTTGCTATGGCTTGAGCCAATTCAATGATTAGGTACTGGCTCTCTGTGCAAACCTGTAATGTACCAGCAATGTACTCTTTTTCTTTCCAAAATGACAATTTCGAATTCAGTATAAAGCATCAAACACTTTAGAAAATACAAAGTTCTTGAGGGAACTGTAGCTTTCCCACCACAACCATGACAACTATACATCTGAACATGAAGTCACATCTGCACTTTGCTCATAATAGAACTTCTGATCACTTGAATAGTGCTTGCTTTCTCTTCAGCCTGCCTCACACCCTTTCTGAAGAAAAAACATAAAATTGTTCAGTGTTTCTCCTCAAGTGGAATTGGTTTTAAAGATTTGATTTTGCACCTTGCCCGTGGCACTGCCTCAACTAACAGATTTTAAAGATAAACTGTTTCTAGGGATGAATAAATACAGAAATATAGATATAGCTGGACCTGTTTGATTGGTGAGATACAAACTTCCATAATTCTGAATTTTATTTTCTCCCCAAGAAGCTGGGAAAGCTATATAAGCAATATTGTTACTGTCCTGAACTAAGGTACACCTACTCCTGCAGACTGTCTCAAAGAGAAAACTTCACTTTTTTAATGTTTAATCACTCACCTTTGACTGATCCATCAGAAAAAATAAAAACGAAATACCAACTCTATCAGATCTCAAAGCCAGTTAGCTACACAGGTACCAACTAGTCACACAATTAAGTAATTCAAAGGTTGTGTAAACTTACAACTACCTTTCATTTCAGAGGGAAGCATGATCCTTAAGATAAAAAATAATGAAAGGCAGAAAATTCTTTGAGGAAAAAAGATACCTGTACATTTTTGGTACGTTAATACACACCAACATTTAAGTTACACAAGTAAGATTAAATAAGTAGCAGTATTATGTAAGAATCTAGTCCAAGACAAATATAATGGGATTTCTGCCTTTCTATATACAGCTGTGCATGTATTTTTCGCTATGTAGATCACAGACTTCCATCTTGATTTAAAAAATAAATTAAATTTCACAAATTCGTATTTGAAAGTTAATCCATTTAGGAAAAAAGTACCTCTTAGAATGGGAAAAGAGCAGAAATATCAGTATAGCATCTTCATTTGTTAGGAGTGCATCTGTAGTGAAAAACTGCATCAAATTGCACATTTTTAATGTAGTTCAGTTTTTCATTTAGAGTTTTAATACTTAGTATTTGATCCTGTGTCCTCCCCTTGTCATTACAGTATTGTGTGAGAACAACACAGACCTTCAAAAATGAACAGAACTTGATTCTTATAATATGCATATTAAGAAAAAAATTATGCTTGGTGATATTTATCACAACTAATCACACTAAAACTCAGTTTCAAATCCCATCCTTTGCTTTTTAGACTTCCAGTTAGAAAAATACATTCTATTTGTAAAGTCAGCGTAACTTACTTCCATGTCCATAAGCTCTGATAAACAGTCTCTCCAGTAAGCCACTGAGGAGCATCTGTATTCCTAACCTCAAAAAAAATT
Organism: Pachycephala philippinensis; assembly: GCA_013397055.1. NCBI lineage: Eukaryota > Metazoa > Chordata > Aves > Passeriformes > Pachycephala > Pachycephala philippinensis. Next base: position 237,385 of record VWZT01016552.1, on the reverse strand, counting down.
ACCAGTTAGGTTGAGAATGACTCCTGCTGATGCTTTTCCTGTGGGTTTACACATTCAGCCTTAAATCTGGCCTTCTACTTAATTTCATATTCTGACTAATTAGTTTTATTTGTTACCTAAAAAATAATGAGTAATGACTTAAGATTCTGTAGTTTTCAATCATTTTAAAAGCGGGTGTTTGGTGTGTTTTGGTATTAAATCTCCCTCTTCTTTCATTTCGTCTATCAAAGAATGACTTGCAGTACATGCTTTCAATTACAACTTCAAAGTATATTTGACAAGGGGTAGATAGAAGTTGTAAATCCATCATTTCAGCATAGTGTCTACTCAAACGTCTGTCATCTCACACTTTATCAGTGGCAAAACACACCTTAGGTATTTCCTGGATTCTTTAAACTTTCTATTACTTTAGTTTCTAGATTACAGTGACCCCCACGGCAAACAACCACCTCAAAGATGGAGAATGGCAAATGGTTCTTTTTAATCTTAGACCAATGAGTAATCTTTGAAAGTACCGACTACAAAGTTTAATAAGTTACTTTTATCTTACTCTGATAAGATGGTTCTGTTTCATAGATTTTATTTCTTGTTTTATTAAATATGCTGGTGCAGCACTTTTACTTCCCCAATTTCTTACAGAAGAAACGCACAAAGCAACAGAGGTTAGTTCTAGACAGGACTAGGAGAATACAAAGGATTAGTATTTCTGGCACAGTAGAATTAAGCCAACTCAGTAACACAGGGTAATACTAAAACCCTAAAATTTAATTCTCTAAATTCAGATTAGATATTCACAAAACAAGCCAGGTTGAGGAAAAATATTGAACACTCAAAAATCTCCCTGAAGTACACCAAAGACACTGAAGTCTTGCAAAAATAAGTGTAAAGGGAAATCATATCAGGCAACATTTAAAACTGCAATACAATATCCAAATAATTTCTTTTTTAAAAATGAATACAGCTAGCACATAGACGGAAATACACTATTCAAGTAATTGTACAAAAAAACCCCATAATAAAAGGAATAGTATCTATTGCTTTTTTATACCTAAGCTTGAAGCTTTACAACTTCTCACCTTTGCACAAATATGTGTCCTTCACCAGAGCCATGACAATTGGTATTGCTTTGCTGCTGTTTAAGAAAGATTTTCATGTCAAAATTAGTTAGAACTTGAGATCTTAACTTACAGGTACAGGTAAAGACTACTATCAAGAAATTGCTTTTAGAGCAAGAGAATGCACTTATGGCATCTGCAAGAAAAGAAGAGAGATCTACAGAAAAAAACAGAGCACTACCAAACAAATTGGGTTTGCCAGTAATTGTCTTAAGGCACATTTTAAGACAACTTGGAAGTTGATGGCCGTAAATTTTATTGTGAAAATTGAATGCTATATAATTTCCTGTAAGGATATGGTGTAGATGTGGGATTCAAAAGGAGGAGGGGATGGAAGAGAAAAGATTTTTTAAATTTTTTTTTTAATTTTTTTTTTTTTTTAATATAAAGACCATGCCAAGGAAAATGCAAATTCCCAGTTTTGATGTCTATTTTGAGGATCTGAAACAAGGCTTTTAATCAATGTATTATACATCAAATTGATAATGTTAACTTCTGATTATTCAAATGTATGAAATATTCATAGAGAACTGTCCAAACTTTTACATTTCTCAGACTTCTTTTCTCTATTAATTATCATGCCTGGAAGCTTTTTAGTAAAAGCAGCAGCCATCAGCCTGACTGAACCTGACAAGCTAGCAAGGCCCAATTACACTGGCACTCTGTGGCACTTTGATGTACTGGAAACGAAAAGAGATAGGGGCAAATTGTATAGCACATTATGTTAATGACTTGATTTAATCCAGCCACTAAACTTTATGTAGCCTGTTAAAAAAGATGCTAACACTAATTATGCCACTTTGGAAAGGAAAGAAGGGGACAAGCATTTCATACCGACAAAGTGAAACTCATAAATGTTGTAAATGAAATGAAACAAAATGAAGTAATCTATGATTAATCATACATCATAGACAAGAAGAAAAGAGAAAGAAGCAAGTGGTACAGTTAAGTACTGGAAAATCTGTTAGATACCCTTTATGATCAACATATCTAAGAAATAACCATGAACTGTCTAATTTGCAACATGCAAAAAAACCCGGTATGATCTTAAATGGCTTAAACAGTTTGGCATACAACTCAGATTTAGAGGATAATTAGCATAACGATCTCTAAAAATCACAAGTTTTATTTACAGTGTTTGATTACCAGCAGGATATTTATCTCAAAAGATAAAAGGCAGTGATTTTTAATCTTAAAAAAATACAAATTCAGTAACAATTTTGACATGCTGTATTCTATAATTAACCCAAGAATTCATATAAACCAACGCATATTTTTAAAATCCAATCTGTATCAAATATATTGTTGTCTTAATAATTCAGAGGTTTTATTGTTTTATCTATCCTTCATGAACATACATTTTTGTTAACAGAGGAACAGATCAATGGAGAAAGGTAGAAATTGATGAACCCGAAATGGATCTACACACACAAAGTTCTCTCAGAAGTGCTCTTAAATAATTGTGGTAAAATAAAATACACGATGACTAGAAAATTACAGAACAAATGTATTATATTTTGACTTAATAGAGATGAGTAGCAGCTATTTCAGTTCTCAAAATTACAGGTGACAATTTTTTAACATTATATATATATAAACAATGCAATTCTGTCTTCCAAAGTACCTTCTGTATCTTTCAGAAGAATATATGAGTGATAGCATTTCTAAACCCCTTCTACAGCTTAAAAAAAAAAGAGAGCAATATTTCTCATATGAAGAATTGCTTCTTGTTGCTTTACAGGATGCTTCACAGCCTTGAAAAGAACATTTTTAAAAAAATCAAGCTACCTCTAGAATATCACACTGCAGAACATTAAAAGCCGTGAAGTCTGATAGGATCTCACGGTACAGCCCTGGTCCTTTAAAAGAAGGCTAAGACATTAGAAAAGTATTAACTGTTAGAAGTACTGTCACCAATTTTAAGTACTATACTTTTTAAGTACTTTTTATAGTACTTTTTAAGATTGTTCAGCCAAGGTTAGATCAAAAAGTATGAAATAATCTTTTTTTTTACAGAACTATCCTATTGAAATACTGTTCAAAGTAAATTTTCCAGATTTGTGTTAGTGCTGGTTATTTTGTATATATGTCTTCATGCTAATTAACTGCTGGTTTTAAGAATAAGTCAAGAGAACATCATTAGTGTACTTACCCAAAAATGATAACAGAAAAAGAAGTACACTGAAGTGATTTGATACTGTACATATATAACTTCTGAAAACTGATGTTAGATCCAGCAAAGCTACTCTTAGAGGGCATTAGGCTTAAAATATTTTTTTTTTTAGTCTGGCCAAGTAATGGCCATAAACATTCTGACTCAACTGTTTAATATTGGTGGATAATGGACTTGAAATAATACAGTCATTGCTGTCAGTTTTTATTGATTCAACAGCATCATCATCATCTTGTCTACCACCTTGATCTGAAAAACATTAAAAGGATCAATGTGGTTAAAGCCCTGTATTGCCCATCTGAGACTTGCTGAGGAACCTGATAGCAACACATGTGCTTTTCTAACAAATGAAGAGTAAGTGCCAGGCAAACCTTCTTTTCCTTGCAGAAGATTAACACTGCAAATAAATGACCTTTAGAGTTATCTAAACTGTATTTTTTGGTGGTTTCTTAAAAAAATAGTAGTGTTTCCCAGATGAAAGGTGAGGACTGGAATGATCTAAGTCCTGTGATGAACTGAGGTATGAACAACTGTTAGCTTTATACAGGAACATGGCCTGAATTAGTGGATTTCCTCTATGTTTATTCTTTATGTTACGCACACATAAAGAATAATGTATATTTTTTTTTTTTAAATAAAAAAACAGTTCTGTATGCAGGTAGATTATTTTTAGAGCATTCTGGTGTTTTTTCTCTGAAGCAAATTACTTATAAACACAACAGGGATTCAACATAACGTTTTTCCAATTTTTCTAATGTATTCTTACGCAGAAGCTGCAAACAAATGAACATGAAATTTTAGCATTCTGCTTGTGCTTTTACTGTAAACTTGGTATCATGGACTTGGTTTATTTCAATGCAAATTTCAGTTTAAGCTCAGAGGTGGAACAGGATGACCTGCCTTTTATAATCTTTAAATAAATCTGATTCTAACAACTTTAAGTCACGAATATGATAAGACATACTGTCCCTCTCTCTGTCTGAAAGGATTTCCAATAGCAGCATTGGCTGTTATCTGCAGACAAAAGGAGCATATTCATTAAAATAGTCTTTAGAACAGCATAGTTCTAAGGCAGAATATAAAGACATCTAAAATAGAAGCCAGGTTTCCTTTAATATTTTATGAATCTAGGTCAGATACCAGATTTTTGCATTCAATTACAATACAGTTTCCATTTGGGAAGAAAATAACACCACCATATCCACTATCCAGCTTCAGCTATAAAGTACTCCAGAATATAATTTCTGTCATGGAGCTTCTCATAATGAGGCAGCTCCCACTGCTAGTAAGAAATGCTTAAGAAAATGGAAAGAGACATAGATTTATTAACAAAATACAGTTACTTATTCATAAAAATGAATTCTACCTTCTGGTTCCAATTCTTCAGTTATTTCTGTCTCATTTCCAGAAGTAATTGATGTTTGGTCAGCTAACTGCTCCTCTGACAGATGTGAGAGCTTTTCTGTCTCCTGTTAAATTTCTTCAGCCATTTCCACCTTATCATCTGCTAGCCTTTCTTGTTTAACCTCCTGTCCCATATGCTACATAAAAAGATAAACTTACAGTCTTTTTAACACCCCTTGAAGAGTAAAACTTACTAAAGTTCAAAACTTGAAGAGTTACGGCCCATATTCATTATACAAAGCCTTTAAACGATGGTATTGCTTATGCAGCACAGGAAACAATGAGAAGTTGTCAACTGCAGTAACAAATAATTGATACAGTAAAAAGAAATTTGCTAACGATGTATATTTGTGAAAACATAACTATTATAATAATTTGGTACCTGTCAACACATATACAGCCTCTTAGATTTCCAGATTCATTTATATTTCAGCTCTTTCAGTTCTACAAGACTCAGTTAAAAAAGCAAAAGAAAACAAAAAAAACCCACCCCACTACCATCTTATTCAGTTAGCAATTTTACAACTAAATTATACAGTATTTTCTGTTTCAAAAGCCAAGTAATATCATATAAAAAAGAATCAACCTTGTTACACAGCACGAACGTTCTCTAAGGTAAAATGTCTCTAGAGCGTAACTTACTCTGAGGTAATCTTACTCCCTTGGTTCCCTCCGAGTTCAATCACATACAATAACACCTCATCAATGGATACAACACTGCAGGGTTATGTCCAGGATGGAAACTTAGTGATGACCCAAGTCAGTCATCTCAAACCCTAGAGAAGTGAGGCCCCGTGGTGCTCTCCTGGAGCACAGCAGCAGTGCCAGCACCTGCACCTGTGCACCTGTCTGCATGGGGCACCTCCAGGGCTCACAGACCCCCAAACCTGCCACACTCGAAGGACCATTGCTGACAGCAAGGCCTGGGCTGATCCCCACCCACACATTTCCAGAGTCCTCGAGGCCTAAACCCTGCTTGTTGGGAAACACAAAGCGATTTGATTTGATTTATTCACTGAACCCATGGTAGGTACCTTTCAGGTTGATAGGTACCTGTGCACACACAGAAATAGGTGCACACATCACTTTACCTGTGTATGTGAGTTGATTGTGGTATGAATGTTGCTATCTCATATCTATAGCTAAGTCATTGTTATAATTGTAGTGAACCCTATGGAATCACTTGGTAAGTGTTAAAATACTCAGTGATTAAGTGCTGCAAAACTCTTTTGCACCCTTACCTTTGCATCCGTATCTTGGCACACTTACCCCTCTTCACATTCCTGACTTTAGTACAAATCATTCCAAATTGCTTCCAATTTGATCTTCCTTTGTATGCTTTAATCTGTGTAGCAAGTGAGCCTTGCCAACAAACTCTGTAAAGTCATGTTTTCACAAATTCATACTAAACCCTGCTTTTGCCAAAACCTTTGATAGTATTTCTTTAAGTGGCCAAACCACTTGTGCACAATACCTACTTAGCTATATTCTGAAGTTATTCCATTTGTTCATTACTTCCCCCAGCTATATATAGGCAATTTTTAGTGGGAAGGCAAAACAAACTCCATCCAAACAAGAGCAAAATGTGCAGGGCCAGAAGCTGGACTTTCCTGATCACTGTGGGTCCCTTCCAACTCAGTATGCTCTGTGATTCTGTGAGATGATCCCACCATGATCCCTTCCAACCTGAGCCATCCTGTGATTCTGTGAATACTTCTGCAGTAGCAATGATAAGAAGCTGTAATCAAATCCTAGATACACAGGCCTTGAAGGGTATTACAACATCTACTCAAGCTGCAGCAACCCAACTCACTAGCAATTGAAAGTGTAGTACCCTGGAAATAGAGTTAAGAGTCCAAGAAGCTATTAAGTGCCAATCTGTGGAAGGCAAAGACTGCCACTCAAACATTATGCCCATAGGAAGGACAGAAGATGGAAAGCGTTGCCTAATTTTCCACATTCAGCTTAACCAAATAATAGTGCAACCCATGATATTTTCATGCTCTGAATATAATTTTAAATTTAGCATTACATAATCAAGCTGTCAGTAGCAACTGTCAATATGTCATAACTTCATACTAATGTGGCTTAAGGTATTTTTATTTATTTTAGTATCACTTAAGGTCAATTTTGCAAACACTTGCTGTGGTTAAATAAAATGCTTAAATATTCAATTTAGTATTAAAGCTAAGCTTTAGCTACTCAGAATCTTGATGGTAAGCACATGATGAACTGCAGTCATACTCATAAGAAGAATTATTCACAACAAGCTGGTCCCCTTTATTCCATTAGATTGTTCACAGAAATCTGCCTTTTTAAAAATACACATTTGAAGAATCAAGTCTAAAAATATTTAGGTTAGTTCCTGCCTGTGCTCTTCTTTTGTATACTTTATGTATTGCCACAGTATATATCACAGTGTTGAGATACAAAAAGAGATTGCAAAGTCTTAAATATTCACTGAGAAGTTGCCCTACAGCATGGGAAAAACACATATGAAATAATCTCTTCAGCAGATTAGAAGAAAAATGTATTATTGTAAATGTACACAGCTATAAATAAAAATCAGTATATACTGAAAATATTAAAAAATTCTGAATTAATCAAGTTTAAAGACAATTAAACTTGGCCAAGGGCCTGTATAGGCTTCATGTAACTTTGTACAGTAAATGGAATAATGGCTTATAATTTGAGAGAGACTGTCAGAGGGACTTCTTTTCCATTAGAGCTTTCAATGTAAAGGAGAGAAGAAATACTGAATAAAGAGTAAGTATTAGCCCAACAGAAGAATAAATGCAGCTGAAAAAATAAGAGCCTCATTCAGCATATAATCTGTATTTGGTCAATTTTTGTACTTAATAGCTAGTCATAACCTTAGCATATTGTACAAATGTTCACTTAAAAGGCAGCTTTGAAATCACCAGCAATAGAAACTAAACTTTTCTGGGCAATATTCCTGAACTTCAACATAGGTATGACCTCACATCTTGAGAAAATACTAGATTTTTTCAGAAAAATACCTCTTTCTGCTTTGATCTTGTCAAGGATTGCATTTTTGTCTGCTAAATCAGATTTGATAGCCATCTCTAGTTTAGCAATTTGCAGTTTCATTTGCTGTTCCTTTGATTTCCATTGCTGTTCATGGGTCATACAGAAGACACTGTAATAAAACATATGGCATGTGAAAAACTTTTAGAAATCTGCTTCAACAGAAAATAATAAAGAAAAAAGCTTTTAGTGGCACAGAGACCACTGTCATCATGTCTTAGGAATTAAGTAAACACATGCTGGTCTGCTGCTGTTGAAACCAAGGCGCCTTTCTCAGGCTGCGGTTAAAAAACATGAAAGAGTTTGCGGGATGAGCAAAGGAACTGGCCTTAATTTAGAGCTCCAAAGTCAAAAAGTTGGCAGCATGCAACATTTGTGGGACTAGAAAAGGAATTCAGATGCATATCCCAGAGTAATCCACAACTCCAAACCTCAGCAACTGACAACTAACAAAACCATTCTTTCCGCATACAAAACCTCTTAATGTAGAGAACTGGGATCATCCACCTGATTTCTTTTAAATCTGTGAAACATGCAGAGCATAAAGTCAGTTGCCTGTTCAAAGAAATGTTGACCACAAAGTGGCAACAGTTTTATCATACTCTAAAACAACAATTCTGATACTGATTAAGAAGCACATTTAAAGTAATCTTTCTCCGACTTTAAGAAATAAAAACCAGAGGTTGGCCAAGAAATTAGAATAACTATTTTGCCTGTAACACATTATTTACTTGTCAACTACACACCTATGTGCAATAAAGATTGCATGGACACAGAACTGCTGAAACCACAACAAAAAGTGTTACTCAGATTAAAACTAAATTAAGCACATTATATAATTTACAGTGTAATTCTCAGTAGGCAAAAAGACAAAGCAATGCAATGAGTTTTCATATAAATTAGATAGTGAGTGGTATAGTCTTCATACTCCTATTTTTCAATACTTGCATTCTTATCTACTAGAAAAACGTCAATCTTAACCAAGCACAAACCAGTTTATTCACTTTTGTACTCTGAAAAATCAGTAATTGCAGGGTTTTGTAAATGAAAAAGGTCAGTTCCTCAACTCTTTACTTTGGTGAAGCTCATCAGTGAACAAACTTTACATTTTACATACATAAATGCGTTAAATATCTTCTGATACCTATCTATTTATCCACTTATCTCTTCAAGAGATCTATGTAACAAGCCTTGACCACAAAAAGAGAGGGATAGCAGAAGGGACAGCCCACATAGGTTCACAGACTCTACATGCTGGCTGAGAGTTCTGAGTACCTGTAACTGCATTTATATTGCATATATTTAAAGAATGATCTTAAGATTAAAGAAATTAAATATTATAGCATGAATTGTAAACTCTAAAGCATATAGGATTTATATTCCTGATATGTATTTTTCATTAAGAAATTGTATCTCCCTGTATTTTGTGTTTTTCTCATACTATATCTAACCTATGCACACAGTTCTCTGGTCATAGAGCATCTTAAAGTGTGACTGTTTTTACATCATGCATGAACTTAAGCAAAGCTTCTAAGTCCTGCAGTAATACATGCATCACTCTCTAATTGTGAAGATAATATGCAGGCAATACAATGCACTGAGCCCACTACCATTCCACAGCACTGCAAAGGTACAGAAGAGACAGTCTGTTCTCTATGGCTTAAAGTTTGATTGGCTTCTACAAGGAAAGCATAAATCTCTTAAAAAAAAAGAAATACCGTCAGTTTTCACAATTCTGAAGACTTTTTCAAGTTTGAATGACCAAAACACCCAGTTATATGTGAGTTCATCAGCTCTAGGTACAATTACTTCATACAACGATGCAGCCAGGTATTATTTCAGTTTTTCAGAAGAGTGTGCTCGGAGAAAAATCATTAAGTGTTATTATGATGGTAGTTAAGAATTTAGATGTCTAGATGAAGAACATTTTAGAAGACAGGTTTTATCCGAGCCCATACAATGCTAATGTTTATGTCAGTTTGAATTGAGTCCACGTGTCGCTTTCTTCTTTCGAATTTTAAAATTACTTTTACTTGAATTCATGTGGAATTTCTTTCATATTTACTGTATTTCACTGGAGCTGGAGCCATCTGTGTAACTATAATGGTCAACCACATCTGGCACCATTTCCTTTGGAGGGAGTTTAAGCATTTGTAGATTTGCATTACAAGGTCATATGAAAACAATTCCTCCAAACCTTTTATACAAACGAATTGTTTTCTTGGATACTGACTAAATAATAAGAGTCAACTGACAAATTCATACTTGTTCTTTGCAAACTTTTCAGATCCAGTTCTGAAGTCATGACTTTGGCAAAATTCCCATCAATGTCAAATAAATTTCCCAAAAATAACTTTAGCAAAGAACAGGTTTATGCACCTTCTCCTCCATTTAAAAAATGAAAAAAAAAAATCATTAATTAACTGACACCTGTGGTCACTGGTCTATCTGCTGCTAGCACGGGTAAGCTGTAGTAAAGTTGCATTGCTCAAATAGGCACCTGAAAAAGCTGGCCATTAACTGGTAGTTACATAATCCTTCTCGTTCTAATTTATTGCTACCTATACAGTAACATGGAATGATGAAACATGAATCAATGTTTAAATAATAGTATACAAAAAGAGAGATCATTTTAGTAAAAGAAACACCATAGTATAGATGACTGTGCTATAATGGAAGCTTAATTCAATTTCTCTAGTTAAATAATTTTTTAAGTTATCCTATTATGTTTTTAAGTACAACAGAAAATTTCAAGCCAAGATTGTAAGTTGATTTCTTAGTAAGAATTATTTCTATGAATAATGATAGAGAATAAACAAAAACATAATCAGAACTATTTATGACATGATCAAATTTTGGAGAAATCTATAGCAATTAATTCAAGTGACAGACAAGTCACCAACTTCTCTATATGAAATTCTAAATATTGTGATTATACAACTGTTGCATCTCCTAAGTAAAAAAAAAAAGTTTTAAGCTGTTTGTTCTCACAGTTTTTTTTCTACTACAATTTTTAAGTTCACTGTAGACCATATAAAAAGTATGACAAATATTGTAAGCATAATATGAACAAAATTTGGTATCACTCACATTATGCTTAGTCATTGGTATTTTTTCTGACACACATCACGCTGACAAGCCAAATTTTAAGAGAAGAAATAACTTGGATACGAGAAAAGACTTCAAGATCTACTTTCTGCAATTATTAGCTCTAGGACATGAATCTTATTTTTTAACCCTCTTCCATGTAAAAGACAGCACAGGTTCACGATAAGGAAAAGTTCATTTAAAGGTCATTTTTTCCTTTAATGTGCTTGTGGTAACTGACTGTAATTGCTTCTTTTCTGTACCAGAGAATTTCTGAATCATATCTTAACAATGTATTTTCATTTTCTTTTTAAGCACTGCTGATAAAACTTATACATCTTATTATGTATAGGAACCTTTGTAAAAACTCATATGAACCTACACAAAAGTTGCAAGCAGAACCAGGAGAAGTGAAACGGTAGCTATTACGACAACACCAAACCACCCCTCAAAAAGAAACATTAGAGAAGCTGTCAAGTATCAGACTTTATGTAAGTTCATTGAGACGTGCTAGAAGAACTTACACATAAAGTTCAAACATCCTTTTTTTCAAAAAAAAACAAAAACAAAGACCCAAACCCAAGATAAAACCAAAGGAATACACGTCTACCAAAACACATTCTTTCAGTAATCCTAAAAAATCTACTAGAAATTCAAATAAGAGCTTTTTGAATTTATGTTCAAAATAAAGTGACTCCTACTTACTTTTAATATCATTTTTTAAGAAGTATCTACTATTTCAAGAGAATTAGAACAAGCATGGAAGCTGGTCTGTTCCAGCAGAGCCAATGAAATACAGCAGAGCCCCATGAAAGTTTCCATGTACACAGTCACATGATGAACTGCAGCATGAACATATTTACGTGTGTGCAAAACCACAAAACATGTATACACACATTACAGCACATGGTATATAAAGATGTATTAAAAAAGGACCAGAATCAAATTTTCTGTATCCAGAAACCCTAATTTACCTTATGGAGCTTATCATAATTTTTCTTCAAGAATTCATTCTGTTTTTCTGGATTGTTTATTCTTTCCTGTAACTAAAATGAAGAGGGAAGTTTCAAGTAATGCACAGCACAAAAGGAAATTACAATGAATGTGTGAACAGAAATAGCAAACAATTTTTAGGTAATGTCAGGCTATTATTTGTTCTTTTAATACAACTGTCTTAGAAGCTTCATAAGAAGATAAATCCACATGGATTTACATTTGGCCAAAGTCTTTTTCATGCTGTTTATATGAAGCTGACATCAACTGCATGTTGCAGTTGATCAACAGTATCTATTCACATTCTGTCTCATGCAAAACAATATAAAAACCTGGATCATTACATTTTTAAATTTCCTTTTAGTAAGTGAATATCAGTATTAGCTATTGTATGGCTTTTGCATAGAAAATATTTTTATTGACATTATAGAAACAACACACCCTTGCTTCCAAAACACTCACTAAAGCAGGATATGGTTTTAAAGACATGAGATCCTTAAACTGAGAATATCTACTCTATGCATTACAACACTTTAAAGGTTTGGAGGAAATATCTATGAGGTAACTTTCGTAAACTTGGTTTATGTAAAATACATTTACAATAGGTAAAGCAGATGGTAAAACTAAATACAAGTTGTAAAAAATGCAAGAAAAAACAAGTTTGCACACTCTTATTCCTCATACATTGAAGAAAATGGGGAAGAAACCATTTGATTTTTAGCCCTGTATCTGGACAACTTGTTAGTGATGACAGAAGTCTCTGGGAGTCACTAGACAAAGAAACAGAAGCGACTGATTTGAACTGCTGAGTAAGATGTAACACTGTACTCCAATTAAATCAGGTTCTAAATACCAAAAACTAGCAATACATGATCAATAAACCAAGTATTATAATTTTTTTTTTCTATTAAAGAAACCACTCGCTTAGTATCACAATTGACATGGTATCTTATGCTTTAACCTCAAATATTGTCCAAACACTGGTGCTTGGACAATGAGGCACAAGGACCAGGTGTGGTTCACAATTCTATGAAATGCAAACAGCATTTTGGTCAGAAGTTTTTCTTTTGAATAGGATAAAAATATATAGAGTACCAGGTCAATCTTCTACATATGTTTGAAAGGTCTATTCGTATCTCCTCCATTAAAAGGTATCCCAACATTTCTTTTTCCCTTATCTGTATGTACTACCTAAAGTAAAATATTCTAGCTCTTGACCACAACCTCACCTCTTCTGTCCCTCTGTTAGAAATAGTTACTGATTGCATTTTTTGAAGATGGAACCACTTTAACTGCTCCTCTTTAAGCTGTTTGTTCAGTTCATCACCTTTTGCTAACGAAGCATCTTGGTTGGTCTTCAAGTTCTTTAGGCTCTATGGAAAGGAAGGAATATCCAGAATAAAATAAAATAAAACACATCTAGTAGCATATTACAACACTGCATATTCCACCAGTGGTCTCCTCTGGCAGTATTTAGTGTATATATTCTCAACATGGTCAACAGGAGACACTCTTGATCCAATAACTAAATGTGTGGCCAGGGGAAGGTGGCACTCTTGGTGCTCTCATGAACATTAAACCCTCAGTTCAGTCATGATGAAAAAGACCAAGAAATACATCTGTTAAGCACTTAAAGGATTTTGCTGTGGTTATAGTGGTTAGACATGCTGACCAAAAAACACTGCAGCAGCAAGCAAAACTGAATGTTGACCTCAGTTATGGTAATCACAGAGCTTGCCACAGCTCTGTTAACCCTTAATTGTAGATATATAATTGTTTCATAATCCTTATGCACTCAGTTCAATTTTCCTACTAGCAGTACTTTCAAGAGGGACTTCTGATTTCTTTTACATTTTCATTTATTTCAATGGATTATCTTAAGGCACATTAAACCAATTTTAATATTAAATGAAGGATGCTGATAGAACCTCTATTTTCAAAATATTAGTTAATACTATAGTGGCTACATTCCACAAATGATTTCATAAAGCCTCATTCATTAAGAAATTCAATGTAAATCACATTCAAAGTATGAATTGAAACAAAAGAGCCCACAAGCCAGTCTTCTGTTTAATAAAATGATTGTATGAAAGTTTACGCTACATACCTATGTGAGTATAGATAACGCAGAATAAAGTTAGCTTCAGCTTTTTCAATACACTATTTCCTACAAAGCAGTTAAACAGAGAAGCTGAATCTGAATCCTGTACAAATTGTTTAGGTTCACTTGCATCTGAATATACATGAAACAAATAAAACCCCACTGAATACCAACCACCAACTTGATCTTCAACCTTTCATATCTCATTTCTGAGTTAGAAAATATCACGGAGAATAAACAACATTAGCAGTTAGTCTTATTTCACAGAGTTAATAAAGTGTATTGTTCATCAATTTTTACCAGTCTTTCTTCAGTGCTCTTCTTGCTCTGTCCTGTATCTGTGAACTCTATTGCAATAACTTCAAAGAATTACACCTTAGAAACAATTTTTTTACAGTCTTCATTCTCTCCATATTTTATTTTCTTTCTTATCAAAATCCCAATCCTTAAAGTCTATAACCCTTCCAACTGCCCAAGTGAACTCATTTTTTCTTTCCTGTCTCTTAGCTTCAATTTTTTACCTGTGGTTCACTTCCATTTTAACACACAATATAGGAAGAGAAACAAACAAATAAACTAACTAAACACCTTGACAAAGCTCCTTTCATAGACGATTTCATCCTTATCTCTTTCCTTAATTTCCAGAAGAAATGAAACCAAATCCATCAACAGCATTTTTTCTACTGAACGATCCCATTAAAAACACTAAAAGCATCCACCTGAAAAGTCTCCTTGCTTCCACTTGATTCTATTCCTTCAGTGTCTCTGAAGCACTCTCCTGACCATTTTGGATTAGCTTTCCACATTAATTTTAAGGGGACCATGACTATAACGTCATTATTTTTGTATTTTTCTAAAATCAATTCTTTTCCTGGATCATCTTCTACATCTGAGTATTTTGTCAGCCTTTTTTTTTTTTTTCATTATACATAAACCATTTCTATGTTGCTTTCCCTGGAGTATCCCAAGACTGAGGTCATGACAATAACCAGGATGATGATTTTAATTGAATATTTCTAGTCTGGAATTTTATTTTTTTTTGAAAGCTTATCTTGATATTGTTGTCAGAAATAATTCATATAAAGAAAATGGTTATATAAACACTGCAGAAATGAACACCAACTTCTCTACCCTGCAGTTGTGAAGTTGTACTAATCATTCAAGGGAACTGACTCTCTTTAGTATTTTAACCTGTAGTTCCACAGATTAGCATATTTCATATTATAACTTATAACACACTGAATACTCCGTCTATAATTGAAGGAAATAAATTTACCAATGGGATCAAATATATACTCCAAAACAGCCAAACCTCCCCAGCTTTATCAAAGACTGATAAAGTGACGGGGGTCTGGTACCCCTTTTTTTGGTAAATCAGTATATTTAAGTCAAAGCTCTCTCTTTAAACCATCAGGAGCCTCTTTCAGTAGCCAGACAACTCAGTTCATTCTTTTAATCTGCTTGGGATGACTTTGCAGATGAAATCACTAGGACCTCCTAGACCCTTCTGAAAAAACCCCAAATTTAAGACTAAAAATTCTTACTCTATTTGGAGCAGCTTAAGAGAAATGCAATATGTGGTTCATTTTCATGTACTCAGTATTGACTCAACATCAAGAACTGTGTATATTTTTTTTTTTCATTTACAAAGGCTCATGTGATGAGAATATAGAAATGTACTGACCGAATTCCAAATATCTCTTGAAACTGGACAAATTTTCCTTCCATTGCTGAAAGAACACTGCTCTTCTCAACCAGCTGTTTACAGACCTCGATAATTTCCACATTGCCCTAAATGTTTAGTCTTCAAATTTAAAAAGAAATACATAATGAGCTTAAAAATACAAAACTAATTATCATATTGGTTTTGTTTTGAAAAGTTGAACTCTTTTGCAAATCAGCTTCCTACAATATGTTTGGGAGATTTAGTGTGTAATAACCAAATTATTTCTTCTTCTGTATTTCATATTACACAATATAGGTAAATAAACATGATGATACAGCAGCTTCAAATAATACATCAGCATCTTTGATTATTCACAAAAAAAACCTCCATCCTATATTTAAAGTGATTATTTGTTTTCCATTCACTTTTCAACCATCTGAAGTATTTGGTGCCAGTAGAATACCATTTTATGGAATTTCCTCTTATAGTTTAAACATATCAAATACTGCTAAAAAGAAGTGACTCAGCAACTTTTAACACCTGAAGGCTTGTATTCAAACATGCTGCAGGTCTGTCTTAACTACACGAAAATCACTTAGTATTTATGTAGGTATTCTTACCATTCTAAGATTAGAATTACAAGATTTGAGGATGATTTGTATTAATATAAATTATTATAAAACCCAAATAAATCGTTAACATTTGAAAAGGTAACTTCCCTGCCAATATTTATCTATTTTAGACATATTGGACTTACTGTCACAATGCTACACTGCAGCAAGAGAATGGACTACTAAGCTTACACATCTGTAAACCAGCTGAGTACGTGAAATACTTTCCTTTTATTCTTCAAAATATCAAATGCTATCGTGTTTTGGCATTGCCCAGTTAATTGTCCTTACATAGAAGATAAACACAGTCACAAATCTGAGATCTCCAAAAAACAGGCCTAACTCAATGCTAAAACTATCATGTGTCTAAAACATGTTATCTACATAAATTAAAGTTGTGAGTATAGACAGCAGCACTGTCTCATGCTAGCTATTTAAAAGCTAATGTAGTGGCACGTTTTTATTAATCTTGTTCCACACATCAAACAAAAGGGTCTGATGCCTTCAAAGGCTTTTTTTCCCCCCCTTCTTTTTTAAGCAGGGGGCTTTTTTTTCCTTTTTAAGTAGAAAAAGGAGCAGATGATAGTGAAATTTATGATGTACAGATGTAAACTCCATAGCTTCTGACAGTCAACATTAACTATTTTTTCAACAGTGAATGAAACAGCATTTGATTTAAACAGGTTTTAGATACTAATATTATGGAGCAAATTATTCAAATTCAGAAGTGAAAAATGAATTTTATTTGGATAATTTCAATTCTTGCAATTGTAAGGGCTAGAGAAAGCATATGCAATTAATTACTTATTAGTGCATTACATTGATCACAATTTCTTCATTTATTTAAATGAAATATGCCTATGAAATGCCCATTGCCTCCAGGTATATGAAAAAAAGCTTGGACAATGTGATCTTTTCAGATTTTGTGGGCAAGGCACAGTGAATTGAGGAAGACTCTGTTGGGAAGGATCATTTTTCTAGAAATGAAGTCACAAACCAGTAGAACAGAAAATGATGATCTACACAGGCTTCTCCCTCCCAGGTAGGTATATTCTGCTCCCTGAACATCTGCCCAGGTGTTCTGATATTACTGAAAAATAGGGGTTATATACAGATTTCAGAAATTAACTAGTATTTTTCACATAAACTAATATTTACCTCAAAGTAATCAGTAAGACTAAACTTGTACTGAGATAGCTGAATCAATATTTTCTTTAGTGCCCAGAAAGTAAAAAAAAATTGCCACAAAACCTGGACACATTGAAGTAGAGCTGGAACAGAAGTCAGAAAAAGAAAAGGAACTAGGAAATACCTCTTTGGAGGCAATAACATGAATTAATGGGCAAACTGATCTAGCTCTGTGCCTTCTACCACAACTGCAGAACTAAGGAACATGAACTCTATCCTTCCTTTAAACCTCATCTTCATGCTGGCTTTAAAAGTCTGAAATGGAAAACGAAGTTAGGAGAAAGTGACTCTTAAAAAAGCTTAGAATTATCTTTGGGGTTAATGTCTGAAGTACACTAAAGAGAGAATGTCTTTTCCAGACCTCTTATCTGGATTAAAAGCATGTAGAGTGCAGTCCCAATAACAGGCTGGGGACCAGCTGTGTGGGAATGGGGCACTGATAGCAACTTACACCAGAAGGAAATGATTAAAGAAAGGATCTTGACCTCCACTGTACAAATTTATGCCAGTAAATCCCAGATGGCTAAGCTAATAAAATTGAGGTCTAATTAAACCACATCCCTTGCACCTTGTCTTTGCTTCCATATGAGCAGGACATGGGTACAATACTGAGACTACTCTTAAGAGTCCTGACTATTGTATTGACTGGATTAGTGGCTCAAAAGATTTACCCATACATACTCAAAACTGAAAAAGCAAGCAAGTAAAATACATATCAGCACCAAACTTCTCAGGGTCACTTGCCCTCGGTCTGGCAAAATAAGCAAAAGGCTTTTCAGATAATTGCTCTCAACCACAAATACACCAATAGCCAAGACACACAGACTCCCAAGCAGAGAAGAATAGAACATGAATGTGCAGTACTATCTAATAGATCTACACACATTTAATAGATTTAAATAATACAGCTAATAGATTTAAATCCAGAGTCATAATGCAGCAAAAAATGCCAAAAGAATTGAAAACTGATGGGCAAATAAGCTTTCTTCATTAAAAATCAAGTGAACAAGACACAAAAAAAATGTACAAACATGTAAATACCTGTCTCACAAATGCAGTCTGGGATGGCTTTAAAGATGTTTTTGGAAAGTACTATGAGTTATTAAGTTATTTGAAGATACCTGCTTGCAAAATGATTTTACATAGAATTAATGTTTTACCTTGCACACTGTGTACCATAGACATCAAACTACAAGGCTGTGGTTTTGGCCATCTTTTGATTATGAACAGTCAAGCTAATTGTAGATAAATTTTATACTTAAAATGTGTTTAGTCTAATAATCCATAGGCCAAGTTTGTCACTTAAGGCAGATTTATACATTCCTGAAAGAATCCCCAAACAAACTCCAATTAAATATGGAAAAAAACATTGTTTCCAGCCACATTACAATAATCATCTCAAGGAGTGCTGCATATGAACTCAGCTCTGTTATGGAGCTCTGATGTTACACAGAAACTGCAGCGAAGCTGCAAAGGCAGCTTTAAAATATTACTGGGTTTTTTGTGGATATAGGACTCAGGATAACCAGTACCTCCCTTCCTTATTGATGATGGGCTAATGATTAACTGTGGCTGCTTCACTACTTGGAAACTACAGTTATTTCAATCACAAGAACTTCTTAAACATGTAGCAGAATAAAGAACATTTCCCTAAAGGTTGACAGTAACCTAACAGCAGGCTGACATCAAATGGTGCTACAGCAAAGAGATTGGTGGAAGCCCAGTCCTTTTGGCACCACTCAGTTCCTAAAGAATTCCATCACTGTCTTTACGTGGTTACGTAGCAGGATGACAGCCACGTGTTTTCTTACAAAACACAAGAAAAAGCTGCTAATAGTATCAAAATTCAAAGACAAGCTACAAAGATGAACTAAGATGACCTTATTGGTCACCCAAATGTCCAGGTATTTTTCCAGTATTCCAGTATTGACAGTTTCTTCTCTGCTGATATAAAGATTAAAAAGAAGAATTACACAGAACCTATAAATCTGTTTATTTTTTAATGCACTAAAACAGCTCATACAGACTGTTCTAGATAGCAGTTACAAGACTCTCAAGAAAGCAAGCTAATGAAAGTCTCCTAAATATATCATGTATGTATCCTTTTAAGTTCTGGGTCTGGTTCATTCAGCTTCAAAAATACATGACTTGGAAAACATGGGGATGAAGAGTCTTCCATAAAGTATTCTGGTGGCAAAATTACAGAACACACACTACATATGTACTGGGGGACATTTTTCTATTTATTTTCTAGTATCTTCAGTTAAACACAGTAACTCTCAAATACTAATGTATCCTCTATCAGGTTTCAAACTAGAAATAGACTATAAAGGAAATACTTCCAGAACTTCAAACATGAACTCACAGATCGTAACTTAGGTCAAGTATCATGGTTTGGATACAAGTAATTTGATAAACATAAATAAGGATCTGTACTACTTTTTAAAGCCAGACTTTATTTAAGGATTTTTTTTAGCTGAATTTGAAGTGCATCTTTACTTTCAAAGTCCTTAAAAGTTTTCACATAAATATGGTAGTTGACATAGATGTTATCTTCAGTTTCTATCTGCTGTACTTGAAGAAGTGTTTATTTACAAAAATGAAGCACAGAAGTTCTTCGCAACAGATTATTTTCAAATAATGAAAAAAATATTTTAAATATTTTCTGAATTCACTGTAGGCACAGACTGAGAAATTATTTATGATAACAACTTCTTTAACCTATTTAAATGATATAAAGGAAATTCTGAATAGGGGAGACTTATGACTTTGTGAATAATTTAATAGCAAACATTATGATGTATTATTTATGCAGCACCACTGATGCACAAAAGAATGCTCACACATAATAACGGGGTCCCTCCCTTGAAAGGCAGTTAAATAACTGACGACATTTTTCTCATCCAAGGAGAACTTTTATTGAAATCAAACGAGGAAGGAATGCAGGATCATGCCATATTAGATCCTTAATACAATTAAAGGTAAGTCTAAAACTGAAACAGTCAAAAAGAGGAAAATACATGCAAAGCTGTAGAATTTTGCATGAATTTTTTGCAAAAGGAAAGAAAAAAGATTTAACTAATAGAGGCTTTATTATGAACACATTCTGCACACGTTTGCCTGACTTTGCTGCACTGCACAGCTACACCTAATTTGCTAATCTACCCTTATACAAGGCCAATAGTTTTCTACTATTTGTAGACTCCAAATTAATCATGGGTACTAATGAACATTAAATTGCTTGATATGAACTTATACCTAAGTTTTTGTAAGAATTATATTGAAGATCTTTTGGATCAATTTGCTATGGTATTTTTAAAGCAGCCAAATACAAAGCAGATACAGGAACGTATATTTATTCTTTGTGGATTTCTTTTTGGGTCTTCATACCTTAGAGACAGCTAAGTTCTCCTGAATTTTTCCAGGCACTTTATTTTTGGATAAGTGTCCTGCATGTTTTCTGATCTGCATTAAAAAAGATTTGAGATTCAGATTCAAGGTTTGACTGAGCAATCTAAGAGTTCAGTTCTTTAAAAAAAGAGGGCACATACTCAACACCAGTCTGTTGGGTTTATCATCACTGATCAAAAGGGTGGGACGAGAATATATGCAAGACAAAAACATGAAATAGTCTGTGCTAATGAATATTATAGAACGTATTCTCTGACCTTATGGATGACAATACTACTGTGTTCAAGTTCTGAGTATCTGTTGCTAGATTTCTAATAAGTCTTCACCTTAGGAAAATGTGTTCAAGAAATTGCATATTCAGAGAATTCAAATTATCAGAATCCCCTCTGGTTTGGACAAGGCCTCAAAAAGCAGACAGGCACACTAGAACTTCTGCAAAATTCCTGAACATTGTTATCTGAGCGGGATGTTCTGTAGACAACTTTTCCTTTTTTGGAAAATTACTCATGCTTTTGTCAGTTTAAGTATTTCTGCCTTATTCAATATGGTTCCAGTCCTTGTTCTGCACAGGACATCTGAGATCTGGATCTGTTTTTATGACAAGGTAAGTCCTCCCACTCTGTCATATCAACATTTGATGTGTATTCCTGGAACCAAGTTACCCTCTTCTATCTGGTAGCACTGGGCCTGAATAAATTTATATTTCTACCCTCTTTTTGCATTGTTAAAAAAAAAAACAAACAAACTGATTTTGGGAATAAAACTGCCCAATTAATGATATGAAGTGTAAAAGCATAGGTGTATTAAAATGGTCAAAATTTGCCCTACATATAAATTAAAGAGGCAAATTGGTAGAGACAAACATATTTTTTATCTGTCTAAAAACATGAGAATTGTTTCTGTTCTCATATACCTGAATGTAATGAAAATGAAGACTGGTGTGAGGGTGTAACTGGCCAGCAGCCTGGTCCATAGCTTCTGGATGTTAAGGAGACAATTCTGCTGACTCAGGTTTGAATCAGAGCTGTAACTGTTTCTTGGGGTTTTTTAAAACACATTATCAGTTCAGTGTATAAATTAACTGAGTACAACTACTTCTACAAATTTCCTATGAAAATACCAAAGTTTTAAAGTGTGAGTTCCAAATGTAACTACAATAAGGACTGAGAGTGAGACTGCCTTAAGCAGTAAGTCTTGACAGTAAAAAGCACCATTATAGATGGCTGCATTGTAGTATTTGCTTTTCAAAGTCCACACGTGTGATAGATTTTTGAAGTCTGCAGTGCTGTGCACACATGTATCAAGAGACTAGAACAAACCTTGAAATTAAAAAAGGAAAAACATGTGCAAACAAAGTACAGATGTGAAACTTTGTTATAACATGATAACACTAAAATTTTTCATATACTATTTTTATAACTCTTTAACATGTAGAGAAGTTATACTAAGGAAGTCCAAAGATTTTAACTATTAGAAAACTTGCCTGATAGCTACTGTCTTTTCAAATCTGTACTTTTGTTTAACCCCGACTACTGTGGGTTCTCATAATAAGGACTTCAAAGGCAAACAAGCTATCATGACTGCTATAAATAAATACAAGAACAAGGGGAAAGAACAATCTTTCTGCCTACAGGTACTATTATTGCCCACTGATGAACAAAAAAGAGTATGGACTTGCTACGGTGAAGCAATTACTAGGGATACTGATATAAACCACTGTTTTTAATAAATGTGAATTACACCTTTCCTTGTATGCTCTGGCATACCAGCAGCCTCACTCACTTTTTTGAGACCACTGCTAATAAAAGATTGAACACAGCTGTATGGGCAAGGTCTATGGCCTGGAATCTGAAGCTGCTGGTCAGCTGAAAGGAGTTTGCTGGGGAGGCTCTCGTTTTGTTTCTCAAGCTCATGAACTTTCTTGCCAATGCTCAATCCTTTCTTGCAGCTCCAGGCCTGACCCAGCCACTTGGGGCCACCACCAACCTGTTCAGACTTTTTTTTATCATTAACAAGCTGTATTAACTTGGTGGTCATTCTGGGGAAAATAATAAAAAAGATGAAAAAGAATGTGAAAAGTCAGCATAAAGAGCATTCTGTTGAAAGGAACATAATCACTGTGAAGACTTCAGCATAGAACCTGAATAATAAATTTCAGGTTTTGATATAACTATTACTGCCTGTGAAGAACTCTTTGAAGATAATTGAAACCACTGTGCAGCAATCTGCTTTATAGCACTGACAAATAACAGCTTCCTAAGGCTTATCATTTAAGGTTAGTAAAGGGAGGACACATATTTACTCCATATGGTGCTTAAATGTAATTTTTAACGCATGACCTTATATAGGAACCTCTGCATGCTGTTAAGTAAAGTTACAGATTTGGGATGTGGTGGGGCAAACTACAAAAGCTACAATTCCACAGAACATTCAGCTACTGAAAGAATGCTAATAATATGCAACATTCCAATGATACGTAATTTCTAGTATTTTAGGATTTAAATATATATTTCATGTCTAAAGTAGCTAAAATATATAGGTGGAGATGTTTAAGAAGGTACTTTGGAAAAACAGACTGAACAGTTCTCATTACCATACTCAATTTTATACTTGGCAAATATTATCAGTGCGCTTTGGAGAAGGAACAGTTAGCTGCAGAATATAATTAGATACAGAGGGTATGGATGTCATCTGTCTTTAAAAGGATACAAATTTTGCTTTTGGTATCTCAAGAGTTGTACCTTTGATTCCCCTTAGTTTTGATAAACATTTGTAAGCTAGAACAAAAGGCAGAGAGGGCACATGAGGGTGATGTAACATGCACAAACAGAAAACATATCCAGCAGTGAATGCAAAAAACTTGGCATATAAAGAAAGAAAAGGTGACTTTGACGAGAGAGACAAGTTCAAGACTTTACAAAGTCAGTTGCACATCTTCGAGACCTGTATCTGGTTTACAGGAAATCTATTTTTGAAGGCCCAGAAAGAAAACTGAAAATAAGGACACACTTCATTTGTTTAAAGGGGCTTGTTTTATTTTTTGTATACTTGTGGACAGAAGCTTCTACTTAAAAGAACAAAAGTGAAACAAAAAAAATCCGTAATAACTTCAGGATGTCACAGAATGTTACTTGCCTGTAAGCAGGTTTTTTGTTTATGTGGAGCTTTTTCAATGTTCTTCTACTGCAAATTCATTCCAAACTTCTAGTTAAAAGGGTTTTGGCGAGGAATGCTGGAAAAGAAATTTAGCTTGAGGAGTTAAGTTTTTTCTCTGGCAAACACTGTATTTTTTATTTTCTGTGCCATAAAGTATTAATTCAGGTATTCCAATTTGGACATTCCATGTAATGCTACCCAAGTGGATGACGAGTGCATTTGGTAAGTCATCTAAGAGAAACACAGGAAATGCTGTTTAATAAGCAAACAATTCATTTGTTCCACCATCTTGGATTTGACAACAGCCTGACAGAAAAGATGGAATTTATGTCATGCTGGTCAATTTGTTCCTGACTCACTGAATACTGAGTCAAAAGGAAAGAATGCTTTGGACTTAAAAAAATTATGAAATAGTCCCATGTACAGAAGCAATATTTTCAGCAGCCCTTTTGTGAATCTGTTAGCCACACCTTGTTTGGATGCTGCATGATTTTATTAAGTACAGCACAATGTGAGCACAGAGTCACGGTGCTTTTGGATTAATTAGGCCTCCTGCAATGCAGTAATACCATGAACAGTTCTGTTGAGCCCAGACTGGTTTGCCAGCACAGCACTAAGTTTAATAATAAGCCTGAAGTTGGGTGCATTAACAATCACAGCATCACAAAATCAGTTAGGCTGGAAAAGACCTCTGTGATCGTGAAGCCCAAGCTTTGACTGAACACCACCTTGTCAAGTATGGCACCATGGCACCGAGTGCCATGTGCACTCTTTTCTTAAACACCTTCCTGGGCAGTCCATTCCAAGGTTTAATTGTCCTTTCTGTAAAGAAATTCCTCCTAATGTTCAACCTGAACCTTCCCTGGCCCAGCTTGAGACTAAAGGGTAGATGACAGTCAACTTCTTGAAGACCAGAGAAGTACAAAAATAGGGTTGGAATCTCACTGTATAGACCATTTTGATTCTAGAATGAAATTCCCAATGAATCATTAGGCTTCTACAGCCTGTTCTACAGCTCCCAGAATACCTGCTGTACTCTGAATACTCTGTACTCAGAGCATAGCTCTGAACCCAAGGTACCAGCTCCAAAGTGGCAGACAGTGCTGTCCCTCTCTACATGGAGATCTAATACAGTCCACCACAAAGACATACATACACAGACATAACCAGAAATTAAACCAAAAACTAATTACAAAGAATGATTTTTGCTACTGCTTTAAAAAGCGCTCCGAGAAATCAGCATTTTTAATTTGTTGATGTTTTAAAGGACAAAAACATCACTGTAAGCTAAAACAAAAGTATTAACCCCATACCTTTTTGCTTTCTCCTCTTGCTTACTTGCATGCTGCTTGAGTAAGATGTGATCATCATGTACATGAAGAAATGTGTCCTCCAGTTCTTCTTGACTGGTTTGTTACACAGCTTGCTGAGCTTTTACATTCTGTGAAGTTGATGATTCTACCCAAACCAAGACAACTTTAAATTACTTTCAGTACATTCAACAACATGTAGTTCAAAGTCAAAACTCATTTTGAAATACTGAACCCCCCCAACTTTTCAAGTAATTTTATATTTTACACTTTTATGAGTCTGTTAATTTTCTTAGATTTATTGTCGTTTTAATAACTTCCATTTTCCTTCCTCTTACAGATTAAAAAAAAAGCAATTAAAATTATACAGCAACCTGTTTACATACTAGACAACACAAAGGTAAGTTGAGCAAGTAACCAGGTTCTGTCAAAGATACTATCTAAAAATAAGCATTACCAAAGAGATGCTTTCTAATCTGTTCCAAAGTTAACATACTCTCTTGAAGCTTGAAAAGATTAACTCATAATTCTGTAAATTTACTCAGATACAAGACTAAGCCCTGTTGTTCCATTCTAACAGCAGCTGAGTAACATAGCAGAATTGCATAGTACTTTTGGTTCCCATTTTGTTAAATGGATCTGACCTTGTCCTCAATTCAGCAAAAAAGTCCTCTTTTCTTCTGAAAGGATGAATGTTATAGCTCAATGACATTTCCACTTTTTAGCATCTCACAGCAATTCCGCTCTTATAACAAGCAACTTGAACATAGAATGGGTCACAGCATCTTTCACAATTTAACCCAGATTTTGAATAGTATTTGAACTTAATTTTGTGAGTGGCAACATCAGAAACATTTTTAGAAAGAAACTAAAGAAGCCACTGATCAAAGTCTGGAGCTGTAATAAATACCAGCTGGTACAAACCTTGTAATCCCTCAATTCCAGCTGGAGTTAGACCTGTATGTCTCACAGGCAGGTCCCCCACAGTTACAACAGCTGCAACAGGCATGGCTTATCTAGGGTTAACAAAATTCAAATGAAATGCCTCTTCATCTGTTATTTAAACTGAGACTAGAATGAATATAAAATGAAGGAAAAAAGTTATAGCAGATTCACTGAAATGCCAGATTTGTGAATACTCCTATCTCAACTGGATTGCTCAGAGGACAACCTAAACTCTCAAGTTTAATTTTATGCCAGTTTTAATCCGTTCACGAAATACACCTTTGTTGTGCAATATCTCCAATTGTATTTAATACATGTAAAATTAGCTTTCTGAAGTTCTAGTTCTGTTGTCTTCAGGAATCTTTGGGCTAAGGCTGTATGTCCAAGTGGATGTGGGAAGGGGACCTGCAGGTTTTTTAATTGTTTGTTCATTTTAAGAGAGGTAAAAGCTTAAGGCATCAACTGGTAGATGAGTAATGCCATCTTCCACGTTTTGGATGGAACTCTTTGAAACAGATGCTGGGGGTTACGAAGTTATTCCAGTGTTGCCTGGCATTCTCTTAGTCTTCTTTCAATCATTGTCATATAAGAAATTTCTTTTTAAGATAGAGACTCTCCTATGAATGATTCCCATAAATCTGAACACGGTTCTATCTTGAGCCAACAGAAAGCTTAGCTAGATGACACGTGAGATTAGGAAAGTATTAATGCGAAAAAGCACCACATTTATTTTGGTGTAATACATGAACATACTTGTTAACAACTGCTGTTTCTTTCTTGTCTTCTGATGCAGAAAATTACATGTTGGTCACAGAGTCAAGTAATGCTGAAACAACAGTAAAAGGAGAGACATGAAGTCCTTTGGACAGTCTTCCCCCAAAAACCATTGTTACACTCTTCAGGTGATATAAATCCTTAGTCAATCCAAAAACATCTAGGAAAGCATTAGAAATTAACAGTGATACTACTGGAGCCTTGCATCAGAGGGCAGAAGTGACACAGTATAATCAACAGACATCCCATGAAATATCTGTTAATTCCATCATAATCAAAAGTGCTGCCTAAGCTATCTCTTTCTTCCATCATAAATAAGTCTCCTTATGGCTTTGTTCTAAAGAAACAAAAGGGATTAATGGAAATTTAGTTTCCAACAAGTCAGTCTTGTTTTTAATCTTTTGGTTTTTTTAATCACTAAAATTTATGATAAAATATTATTTCCAGACTTCACTGTTTATAAATAAACAGGAACACATTTTTCTTCCATATGGAACAAATGTTTCCTTATCATGACCATTGAAATGAACTGATCTCCACCTGAAGACATGCAATATGGTTGCAGTTTCAATGCTGTCAGTGACAGAAACAGGGAATACTGCTCTGTGATGTTGATGTCCACACCACGCAGCCGATGGCACAATTGGCAACCAATGACAAATACACATCAACTGGAATCGAGCTCCTCAGCATCCTTGGCTCTTTTTAGACTACTCTTACAAAATCCTCAAAACTTTTCTGTAATTTGTTAAATTAGCTCTATCTGCAGTCATTGGCTTCACTCAGGTCTACGTTCATTATTGTGGTTACTATTATATGTCCTGTACCACTATGGCTACAGGAAGTGAGATCAAAGGGAAATAGAAACATTTTACCTCTAGAGGATCATTTAAACTTGGTTCACGATGGTAGCAAGGAGAAGATGTTACCATTATATGTCTTTCTAGAATGTGATTGTCCTTGCTTTCACAAATCAAAAATGACAGGGGCTTTTTTTGGGCAAGTTTCTAGAGACATCAAGAGTTAAACAAGTATTTTATCAGCATGACTCCACAATGTTTGTGATCTATCAAAATCAGGCTTCAAAAATTCTAGCACAGTAACAGGCACAGACAAATATTACTGGTTTTCACTATTTGCTACTTGCTAAAGAAACTTTGCTATGGATATCTACCTGTTATCTTCAGTATGAGCGAAATCTACTCATTTAAAAACAGAGACAAAACAACACATGCTTGTCACTCAAATAAACAAACAAAAAACTCTTGTCAGTGGTAATCCATTACTGACTGCAACAAAACCACAGAAATACTTAAGCTGTAAGCAAACTACCCTAGCAGAGATGCATACAAAGCCAGTTTTTACTGGCAACATGACAAGACTTGAAGTGACAAAATAAAGCAACGTTGAATCTAAAGTATCCTGAAAACTTAGAAGGTGAAATTTTCAAAAGGAAGAGGAAGAATTGCTTCATTTCCATTACAAAGTGACAGAAATTAAGCATTCAGCTATCTTTTCTGTCCTGGGCCACAGAAAAAGAAAATAAAAAACCCAACCATATTAATTGGTTTTATCAGATACAGTGGTTTTGGATAGAAACAGTAAAAACATGCCTCCTGGTTTTAAGGAGGCCAAATATAATTACAGATTTAGAATTTGGCTTGGTAACTTATTTGCCTGATTAGTAACATAGCTGTGTTTAATAATCACTAATAACCACCATTTATGCTGCTGCTTTGAGAGAGGACACTTCAAACATCAAAGCATGTGCTACATATGCTGCAGTTCCTCTTTGAATATTATCTCAGTGTCAATCACAAACACTTAAGCAAAATTACTTTTCCTTGCAGTCCAGTTCCAGTGTTATTTCTAAAAGCATGAGATTTCTCCACAGCATTCCATATTACTTTTGAAAACATTTCCAAAGCGATTACATCTGACAGAATTGTACAGCAACACTGCTACAAAAGTGATGGTACTTAAGAGTGCAGCATTTCCTAAAAGAAAGCATAACAAAGCAAGAGAGATATAAATTTGGATTTGCATCTGGACAGATCCACAGATCTCAATCTCCAAAACTTAAACCAGGTTTTATTCCCAAGAAAGGATACCCTACAATCACTTCAGTGCTTATTGTTCCAAAATAAGAGAAAAGAACTTAATATACAAAGAGAGGAATATTCTGCGTATCTCTGGGATTAACCTACAAGAACTTCAAGTTAGGTATATGCAAGAATTTTTGATATAGTTACTGAAGTTAAAGAAACTGTAACTCTGTTTTACACTTCACTACTTACAAAAGTGGTTCTGTCAGCACCTGTATTTTTTACTACAAAAAAACTGCACACGACTTTGTACTGTTATACAAGGCCAGACAGTATTGAGACTGATGCTTTAGGTTCAGATTCTTATATAACTGACAGAAGTATACTTTTGTACCAACATAATTCAAAAGTAGCAAAATTGAGTGGGGATTACTTATTTTTTGAGAAGGTCTCAGCCAGTGGGACTAGAAGGGACTTCCAGCGAAGGGATTTCTAGTGAAATCATAAAAGTTACAACCTAATTGTTTCAACATGGCTTTTGAATTTGAGTCTCAGACATGGCCAAGACGATCCTTTTGTTACAAAATCCTACTCCACTTCTCTGGTAGATGGAATTTAGAAAAGGAGCTGAGAGGGACCACCCACCTACCTTAGCTTATCACAACGTTCTCCCTCTATTGAGTCCTTGAAAGATAAATGTTTGCACTTTATTGGGCTTGTAACCTAAAATAATCTCATTTATTACTTGGTAGAAATATACACACATATCATCTTTCAAATATCATCTGTTGCAGTGCTGTGTGTTTTGGGATGTGGACAGGAACAAAAAAGAGAAAATATGGAAGATATTAGGAAACAGGATCACAACATCCTGCTGTTGCCTGCGGGAAGGAACAACTCTCAGACCTGTAAGTCCTACTTCAACACAGAAAAATCGAAACAACCTTCAACGTATTTCACAAGTGCTTCTCAAGTTTTGATTCAGCCGCGCCAGTTCTGGCGGTGACCGGCAGGGCTGGAAGGGGCAGGGTCGCGGGGAAGGCAGCGTTTGTCTCACGGAGGAACGCCTACACTGCTCCCGCCCTCGGGCACAGCAGCTCAGCTCCCGCTTCAGCCCCGCAGCCTTCCCAGGTACAAAACACAGGCACACAGGGCAGCTTTTAACCAAACGCTGGGGCTCCCAGCCTCTTCCCACGGGCACCGAGCGAGGAGCCTCTCGGGTCCGGCACCGCCGCTCTCAGCGCGGAACCCGCCAGCCCCGCTCCTCGCCTCCCCAGCCGGGCACCGCCCGCTCCGGGACACGGCGGCACGGCCCCGGGCAGCTCCAGCGCCCCCGTCCTCCCCGCGCCGTGCCCCGAGGAGGAGAAGCTCCCTCCGTACTCACTGCCCCCGCCAGCCCCGCGCTCCTCTCAGCGCTCCGTTAGCAATTGCCGCTGTTCCCCTTCCCCTTCCGGGCCGCCCTGCGCCTGCCGGGACTTGGAGTTCGGGGCGGAGCCGCGCGGTGCCCGCGGAGCCGCGGTCCGGGCTGCCGGCGGAACTGCGCGGGGCTGCCGCGGTGCCCTGCTCCGCTCGGGGCGGACGGCTAAGGCGGCACCATGAAGAGGAGAGCAGGGGAGCGGGAGAAAGAACTGAAGGTACCTTCCGTTTGCTTCCTGCTCCCCGCAGCCCCGAGGAGTGTGCCCGCGGCCAGCCCTCTCTCCGCCGCTCGTGGGGCTGTGCGGGGCAGAGCCCGCCGGAGCTCCGGTAGCTCCAGTGCTGGAGCCCCGAGCCAGGGGACTCCGAGGCCGCCGTGGAGTTCATTGTGAGACGAAGGAGCCCCGGCCCCGAGCTCGCCGCCGCGGTCGCAGAGCCGGGGGTGCCGCGGCGGCAGCTCCGCTCCGCACGGCCGCGTGTGCCCAGCACCGCCCCGCGCCCCCAGGGGCTCCGCCGGGGCTGCCCGGGCTGCGGCTCTGCTGGCCCTGGAAATGTCGCATCCCCTTCCCTTGAATAAGGGACACTTTCTACAGCCTTAACAGGAGCTAGTGGTAAAGGCGTGTGCCATCTGGGCATGATACTTCAATTTAAAAGAGAGTTCTGTGCTATATGAAAAAAATTATGCGAGGACTATACGTTTGTTTTTGTCGAAACATTTCCAGTGTGATGATGCACTGTGTAACTGCGCCTTAATTTTTAAATTTAAAAGTGCTCTACACGAAGCCTGACCTAAATAAACGTTTTTAAGTCTTTAATACTGCCCGAGCTTTATAATGTTTCTTTCCTTGTTCATGTGTTTAGATGCAATGCTGTAACATTCTTAGATTGAAGATGTTATTTCACTGTCTGTGGAAGCAAACAGGAGTGTGCTGAATGTTTGCTGTTTCAGTGCCTTTGAAGGGCTTGTTTTACTACATTGTACAATATTTGACTTCAGCTCTTGATTGTTGTTGTACTTCCGCTGATTTTGTTTACCAAACAGTGGTACTGAGAAGCAGTAAGTGACTTGTTTGAAAGCATTGTGCTGACGTTAGTGGTGTTAATGAAAGGAAGGCTAATTCCATTATAAATTTAGAAAATGCCTTTGAAAATGGTAATCTCATACACCTGAACAGGGAACGTGCTATTTTGGTATTGCTATTAATTTACTATTCAGTATTAAAAGTTATTTCACTGTAGAGGCAGGGAAAAGGTCTGATGTACGTTTGCAACTAAGTATTTTACTAGAAAAATTTAGAGCCTCTTTGCACTTTTTAAGTTTAAAAACAGCTCCTTAAGGACTACCTGGTTATTTTGTAATTAGTCTTTCTGCTATCCCAAGTTGCTGAAAGACAGCAACTTCAGTGTTACATTTGTGTTCTGCCTTTCCCATATATGTCAAAACACATGCAGATGTCCCATCCATTATAAATACCTTGCAGAAGAAACCTCAGCCCATACTTTTTTTAGCCTGTACATTTGTGTTGTCCATCCAAGGGCCTTTGTCTTTTCAATGGGTCTTGAATGTATTTGCATTAGGAGAATAATTTCCCTTGATAAGATAATCACTCAAGGATATGTGTGAGGAGGTAAAAGCATGGTGCTGTGAACTACATTGGCAAAGGCTGTAGGAGGAAAGGCACTTGAAGAGGTGTCAAGAACAATGTATGAGAAAAATTTGAGGTAAAGAACAAGAGTAATGCTATAGACACTAGATGTTGTGGGTGTGCAGACAGAGAAGGATGAGAAATAACAAGAGATTCTTAGAGAGAATTTAAAGGTGTCACTACTTAAAGAATGCCTTAGGGGGATGTGGTAAGTTGGGCACTACTTGAGAGAAGCTGAATATATTGGAAGTGAAGCAAAATGACCCTGTAGAGCATCTTAGAATAAAGGCTGCCAAAGGAGAAAGCAGGAGTGGGAAGAGGGGGGGATATGCTAGAAGGAACATGTGGGTTTTTTTTTTTTGCCTGGAAGCATCCTCATACTGATTATTTTCTACAACTTAATTTGAGGTGTAATCTCTGGGCTCCTGTCAGTGTGCTAAATCACCCTTCTGTCCATAGGCTTAGGCACTCTTAGCTTATGTTGCTCACCTGAAAAATGCTGAAGACAAAGGAACAGTGTCTTTATTGTAGTAGTTGTGCCAAGACTTCCATTGAGGTACTGATTAAAATATTTTTTAGCAAACCAAATCTTAGTGAGGTTAACCCAACCTCTTCTGGAGAATAAGATTTATGAGGCCTACTACTGAGAGGGAAGTGGTTGGGTAGAGAAGCTGGTTTGGATTATGTGTCTCCTGGCAATGTCTCTTGTTTTCCAGAATTAAATCCTGAATAAAAGTTCTTGTTTTGCTATAATTGTGTACAGTTAAATGCTGTCTATCAGAATCCCACTGATTGGCCTTTGCTTTGTAATTATGTAGTATGTTTCTTATATGTGATAAGCTGTTCTCTGGCTCAAATTTTCTTGTATATAGGAAGTTTTGATTTATGCTTCTATAGAAGAACATTTCTGTTCCAAGTACCTGTGGCAGAAGTTCAGTAGAGTGCAGTGCTGTCAAACAGCAATTTCCACTTTGCAGATCACTCAGTTGGGTTGAGTAAGATTAAATGTGTAGCAGAAATGAAATTTTTTGTCCTAGTATTTGGTGTTCCAAGCCCAATAGGAGTAGGATGCAAATTCATTCCTGGGAAGAGGGTCTGAAAAAAGGAGGAAAACCATAGCCAGAAGTTAACTGTTCATCTGTTCTAAACATCATGTTGGGCATGCTAATGTCCTGTAGAATATTTCTTTGAGTCTTAAGTGGACACCAAAACACAACTATTCTGAAGTTTCTAAAGACACCTTTGGAGCTGTAGCAAGCCAACAGCTTCTCTGGTCTTCCCCATAGCAAATATTACTTTTGTGCATAAACCCAGAGCTGTTAGAGTAGATGTTGCTCATTAGCTGAAAAGGCATTTTTATGAAACAGTCTCTTGGGGGTTTGTTCATGCTTGTTTGTTTTAGCTTAGAATTCAGTTTTAACTAATACACTTTATAATTATTTTAATTATTTTTTTCTTCACACTCTTGGTCAGAGTTGGTCACTTCTTTTTTACTGGGTGTAGAAATTGTACCATGTCAAGTAAAATCAAACAAAACTCCTATTTGGTGATCTAAGTAGGCTATTTTCTCCTTTTAGACATGGGAAGAAAACTCTTTGCTTTTAGGATGTTTATTATCTTGATTGATATTCACAGGTGAGTTAAAAAAGTTAATCTTTAATGTAAGACTTAATGTTCTCAAGACTTACTTACTCAAAGTGGATTTTTTAAAGCAAGTTTCGGTTTGACAGAGGCCAAGGTCTAGTTATTTCCTGTATATGCTTCCTCTTGCCACTCTGCATATTAACACCTTGTGTCATTACCATGTGAAAGAGCAGATACTCAGCTAGTCTGGAGTATTATTTTCTTTTAAAGTAAAGGTATTACCTTGATAGGTCTTCGGAATAGACCCCTAAGCCCAGTTCACAATTACCCTATGTAGCTGTTTATGCTAATTCACACTACTGTGAATACTGACTGCAGAGAATGTATTCCACAGACACTGCTGTTTTGTTTGTACAGCTCCCAGCACAGCTGGGACCCCAATCCAATAAAGTTATTGCTGTACAAATAATAAATGCATCAATGTGCACGTATCTGAATATTCACAAGGGCCTTTACAAAGATATTTATATGCAGTATCACATTTGTGAGACATGTTGGGCAAAGTGGCAAGGAAATATAAAGCTTTAAATAACACAAGGCTTTGTATGTATTTTATTTACAAGGAGAAAAAGGGAATATACAGTGTTTTGGCTGAGATATCATTGAAAGTCTTATTTCCTGCATCATCCTCATTTTTGCTGCCTGCAAAATAATACATCTTTACAAGGTAGAACAGGTTGCTTCAACATATTAATGCCAAAGGAATATTAGGAAAGTATTCTCAGAGCACTTCAACGCATGATTAAGGGTTTGGTTTTAGAATTAATGCAGAAAGATGTTGCCCATACCATACAATAAAGTTTAAAAACTTTAACATTGTTACCATAGTTTGTTCTAATATTACATTAATTTATTGTTTCTGGTTATTGTTCTACCTCTTAAAATAAAAAAAAACATTACTGAAAAGACCCAAACAAAACAAAATTTTCTAATTGACAGATTAGATTCTTTTAGAAGTTGTATTTAGGAAAATTAATGAAACAGCTTAGATGCAGTTAAATAAGCTTCTTGTCATGTCATATTTCTGCTTAGGTAAACGGTGTGCAAGTTTTAGCAGAATCAGCAACCAATATGCCAGTAGCAATTTTTGTGGTAATCACATTATTGGACCTTCCCATTATTAATGAGACAATAATTAAGAAATAGTGTTGATAGTCACATAACACATGAATTGTATATTGGAAATGGTCAGGTGGAAGCCTTGCATATGCAGAATAAAATACAAGAAAGAATGAGTGGCAAATGTTTCTTGCTTTTAAATTCGTCACATTCCTGCTGTTTAAATTGCCTCAGCTGCTAATGCTGGAACCATTACAGTAATGGACTTGGCAAATGAAGGAGAACCGAGACATACACACTTTATTACTGGAGGGGTAATTTCCTCTTCATCTGTAATAGCAGCAGTGCCTAGTATTGATCAGACCATCAAGATACTAATCCTCTGTAAAATTACTTGTTATAACTGAAAATGTGTTAATCCAAATCAGTCTGTGTCCTGACTTTCTACTTACTATTGAATACAGACTATTAGATGGTTTATTTTTTGTGATTTAAAGCCTTTACATCGATAATAGTCGGAGCTTCCTTTGCAAGAGCGTGTGCTTAATCTTAGCTATGGCCCAGGGTTGTCTTTTTGTTTTAACTAGAACATCACCCACTTAATTAAGAAGTGCATGTCTATCTTTCTGCTCGGAATTATATTGGTACTTTAGGCTCTGCAGATTTATTAAATGTGTTGTTTTACATTCAGTCACTTGTTTTTGCTGTAAATAAGAACAGATCTATGCTTCACGTATTGAAATCTACGAAGATCTTGGAGCTAAGGATGTGAGGAGAGGGGCTGCTCAGAACACGGATTTGGGTTTTGTGGATCAGGCTCTGGGAGGCTCTTGTGTATGGGAGTAGTGTAAGGGAAGTCCAGTGCCGTGGTCTAAACATCTTCAGTTTCCTTTGGTCCTGGTGATCCACTACCTGAGACAGTCGTATGGCGAGCTGTGCATGTCCCATATCTGAATATGGGAAGGCTACTTTTTCTTATTTTTTTCTTTTCCCTCTGTTTCATCTATTTTTTCATAGTCTTGTACGATTAAATTGGAAGCTCGTGTCTCTTAAGTTGTATGGGCTCAGTGCAGCGGCTGTTCCAGGGCCACGATAACCCCATAGCACCTGGGTGTGGGATGGTTCCGTGAGCCCTGACCTCTCGTGAGACTCACTGCGCTGGGCTTTGCCAGGTGACAGCCACGGGTGTCCCGCCAGCTCAAGGAGCATCCTAGAAGTGGGGCAAGATGCCCCACTGGTTGTTTATTTTAAAGACTCTGGTAGAATTCCATGCATTTTAGAAAATTTTTGTTGTCTAAATTAGCTTTTTGCTCTGGTAAAAGAGACAGCATTTTTATCTATCTAATTATCCCATGCTTTCTTTCTTCATTATAATTTAACCAATTCAACTTGTATCGTTTGTAGAGACTTCACAGTTCCTAAATGGTATTAGAGTATCAATACCTTTACCGGGATTCTGATTCCTTGTCTGCCTCAGAACACTAAATTTTTCCCTCCCTTCTAAGGAAGAATATGAACACAATGTATGTTTCTTGCCGAGTTCCACTTTCCCTGATGAACAGCCTCTTTAGTTTTCTAGCAGTGGTCTAGAAATGTGTAGAGCAAAGCATCTTGTGTAATGATGTGATTTGGTGGAGTTCACTTATTCAACTGAAAGTTACACTGCCAAATGTAAGGTGAACTTTAAAGTTTTCTGTTGTCTTAGTAAATTGCTACTAGACTTATTAAACATGAGGATGTTCTCACACAGCAACACTGAGACCAAAGATACAGTCATTTACAAATCCAGTGTTAGAGATTAATTTCTAAAAAGGTGATGATAGTTCTTTACTTCTTTTTTTCAAATATTTCTATAGCTTGTGTCATTCAGGAAAATTATTTTGCCCCCAGAAATTAGGGAAAGTAAGTTTTGAAAATCCTTCCTGTTTTCTGTAGAAAAATAAAACTTCATGTGAATTGAATTTTAGGGTTTGAATTAGTATGTTTCTGAAGAGAAATCTTGAGGAGCTTGTTAGCAGGTGATTCAGTTTCAGAAAGCTAGGTAGTCACCCAAACCCTTTAGTCTTCTGGTTCTGAACTTAGCTTATAATCTTAGAAGTTTCAGATGGAAATCAGCAGTTTTGAAATAAAGCCATAGTGATATGTCTCTCCTGGACGTACAGGACAGGGGCTGCTTTCAATTTTATTTTTTGATTTTGAAAACATTTGATGAATAATTATTATACTTTTTTCTTTTACGTCAGAGAAGGTTCAGTTTCAGCTGACCCAGGTTAGTGAAAACTAGACAGGTCAAACAGTGATTGCCTAAAGCTTGTTTCCATTCCTTGTGCAGTTGATGATCAAACTTACACAGCCTTCAGCTGAAGCAGGATTGGGCTCTCATGCTTTTATTAATTCATCCATTTCTTAAATTATTTAATTACCTGTAATGACCAAGAGCATCCAAAATATCAAATGATCCTCTTTCCTTCAGCTGAGGCTGAAAACCACTGTAGTGTTTTACTGTATTCTGTTAGGTTCACTAGTGAAGTGCAAAACGTGGTTATGAGTATTTATTGGCATTTAAAGTATGGCACAGATTAAACATAGATTTGAAGGCTTCTGGGTAGAAAATTAGTACTGTAATTTCAAAACACTTGTGATTAGTTACTGGAGTCTAATTATGGGAGGAAACTCTGCTCTACCTTATTTAGCTTAGCAGTTTTTTGCCTTTGTATACATGCTACCCCAATTTCTAAAAGAATTACATCTTTATCTCCTAGAACTTGTTCAGCTTCATTTTTCCCTTTTATCTGCTGCTCTTCCCACCATTTTTATTTAAGACTGCAAAGTTACTTTAGTGTAACTGCTCTTGTCACCTTTGCCCTCAGCTAATCAAATAGTTTACCTTGAGGGAAGCATTTATCTCCCACTTTCATTATTATTATTTTCGTAGCTGTAAAGATATATATTTTATGTCTCCAGAAGGGTGTAACAGTGAAACGAGGTATTGATCTGCTGTATTTGGCAATTTCTTTCCACCTTGCCATCGATATCATGTCAGCCTCTGTCTGTACTGTGGTTGACCTCACAAATAGCTCTTT
The DNA here is from genome assembly GCA_013397055.1 of Pachycephala philippinensis. NCBI lineage: Eukaryota > Metazoa > Chordata > Aves > Passeriformes > Pachycephala > Pachycephala philippinensis. The sequence goes on along the minus strand of VWZT01016552.1, from coordinate 199,513 downwards.
ATGTTCCCGTTGGATTCAAATGATATACTATGCTCAAAACTAAATCAATGAATGATTATAAAGTTTTTAGTATTATTTCATAACCCTCAGGCAACTGGTACTTCATGCAGTGAATACTTGAAAAGGTACCTGATTAAAAGATGCTGTTGATTCTGTTCTAAGATTTAAAACTGTATTGAAATCAAACACCCTGTAATATTAAATTCAGGGTCTGAGTATGAATACTATAATTACTGAAAATTCTGTCTGTGATTCACCAGAGAGATTCCACTCTACACTGGCATAAGATTTTACTTAAAATCTCCCAAATCTGTCCTCTGAGTGCAGAAATTTCATGCACTGGATCCTGCCAGTGATAAATTGTGATCGTACATACCCTGTATATGCTTACAGAGGGTGCAGAAAAGGAGGTAAAGATCTAATAAAGGTTTTCATCTCCAAAAAGTGAGCAGTAAGTTTAAGCAACTTTTGGGTTGGAAAACCTGTTACTACCATTTAAAACCCATACACTTAGGTACAATTCTAACAGTTTAACTGGTAAAATTCATGTTCAAATGCGCATTTAGTAGATTTACTTTTTTTTACTCTGATGGAAATAGGTAGGATTTTCACAAGCAGTTAAAGGTCTTTAGAAGCCCAGTCTCACTGATTTTGAATGTGCACTCAAGATCTGGAAAAATCTTCAGATTCTATTCTGTGTTTACTTCTAGTGTAAATTATGTCAACGCAGCAGGTGATGATGCTCTTGTGCTTAGAGGAAATACTTCATTGTCTGATATCTAAATCATGTGATGGCAAACAACTGCAGTAAGTACTGAGCTATGATGTGTATGCTTGTAATCACTGAATAAAACCAGAACAAACTATTTAGTCTAATGGTGTTAGGTAGGAGAAAGTGTTTTGGGGGCCTTCATTGTAAACAGTGCATATAAACATCAGGAAAATGACCATCTTTCTGAGTTTGAAAGCTTATTTTGAATCAGAGTCTAAACAGAAATTTCTAATAAGCTTTGGTAAAGAAAATGAGCATTTGTCAAACATATCACTTTTGCAAGATGTTTACTAAAAAAAAAAATAGTGGAAAGGTGTTCCGATGAGATTGATTTCAAGTAAAATGTTTCATTGTATGTTGTGAGACCATGTAAGTGCCATATTCTGTAATACAATATAGAACCAGCAGAATTTATACCAAAACTCTGATCAGTTTGAAACTGTTTCTCTAAGCCTGGATTTTTTCTAAAATGTAGAAGAACATTTTTTAATGCCCTGCAGCTATTACAAAATTTTAAAAAATCCAGTTCTGTCTTCTATCCAGGTAGGAGACAAAAAGTAACTTTTTACTAAATTTGTTATTTCAGATACTGTATTTGTTGAGTATAATGCAACTGACTTGACAGGAGGTAGGATCAAAAGGCAGTTCTGTTCCCCACTTTCCAGCCATTCCTGTGTCAGTCATTTAGAATAAGATGGATTGAATCAGTTAGTGGTTCTTTGCATCTGTGGTAATGGGGAAGGGAAACTGTTTTGGTTTGGATGTTTTACTGTGATGATTAGTTCAGTAGTCAGTTATCTTTTATGGATGTTCAGTGCTCTGCTTTTTCACCTCTGGCATGTGAAATGTAAAATGTGTACCATATTGGTGGTTTGTTTCTTTTTAAACTTCATGCAGAAGGTGGTAGTTGAGGAAAACTACGGGAAGAAACGTTGATTTGTGTAGACTTACTCCATTCTTTAAACCAGAAGACATTAAACTTCCGCACTGTCAGGCTTGGGAGGCATCTGGTGTGTGGTGTCTGTCATTTCTTGAGCCTCTGTTGCTGCTGTCCAGGAAAATAATCCGTGATACATTCATACGGACATTATTAATCTTGGTTCAATAGGAAGTGTTTATGGAAAGCATTTATACTTAGGCATAAATGAAATAAAACCAGATTATGGGTACAGCCAATGTTTTTATTTCACAGTCTTGTATTCCATTTTAAAAGAGTTCAAAAGTGTTTTACTTGCATTAGTAGAAGCTTGTATTCCTGGGTGCCTATTTTACTTGATTGTGCCATGGGGAATTTTTTTTAAAAAAGCTTTGTTCTTCAGAGTTTCTTTGCATTCTTGAAATTCGTATTTTCAAGTTAGATTCCATAAGCTTTTCTCTAGTATTCTTGTAAATAAGAGTTGAAACTTGTATGAAATTTTCTGACCATGGGAACTGGTACTTTAGAAAACTGTCGTCATCACTTGACTGTTGCAAGATGTGCTTGATGAGAGTATGTAGCAAAGTTCTTAGTGGTGTTATAGCCTAAACTTTTATAATGAACTGCAGATATTGGTCAGCCTTCCCTGAACTGTTTTAAAATTGTCTTATGTTACTGAAGTATTTCTTCACAGAAAGAGAGTTTGGGCATTGGAGGTGGTAGAGTCACCTTGCCTGGAGGCCTTTAAGAAAAGGCTGGCTGTGGCACTTTGTGCCATGGGCTAGTTGACGAGGTGGTGTTGTCACAATGTTGATCTTTCCTCAAATTTATGATTTCTGCTTTAGATAGGACCATCTTGCCTGTGTCGAAAAGCTTTGAAATTTGTAATTCAGTCCAAAAAAGTTGAATTAGAATTTTATGGTTCTGGCTTCCTGGAAGTAATTCAGTGTGATCAGGACAGTAGATTGGCCATTATCTGTGATTTGATGAGTGTTGATAGTATGACTTGTGCAACAGAACATAAATGTAATGTCTACCTAAAGGAGCTTGTGCTCTGTGTGTGTGTCTGTATATGTGACAGACACATGGGTTTATGCTTTATGATCCAAACATATTCCTCATAAATAATGACAATTCCTTTTCTCTTCAGTTTGCAAAGCACAGTTTGTGATTAGGGTCTTTAATGGCTTGGTATCATGACAGAAGGTGGTACAAAGCAGAAATGTCACAGGCGGGAGGATGCCAGTGACCCAGTGAAAGAAACAAGCACTTTGCATGTTGATCTGTTTTGTGAGAGGGCAATTTTTGGCCCTGTAAGTGCAGGAGAGATGGACTGTTCATGAAAAGGGCATAGGGAGCTAACCCATATGATCCTTTGTGAGCCTGATTAAATTTAGTGTCAAGTGTTCATCCATATGAAAGATGAGACACATCACTGTTTATCTAATAGAAAAAAGTATTTCTATTTTTCCTGAAGTCTTTTATATGTTAATAGAGGCAAACATGACCATGATCATATAATTTAAATGTGTAAGTAAAAAATATACATCTTTACTGGCAATGGTTTAAAAGTAAGATGTATATGTTTTATGCAAAATAATGCAATTTCATTGTTAATCATGCTGTTCAAGCCATAACTCCACACAAAACAGTGCTTTTAAACAAATAGAATATACTGTTATTGTGCCATTTATAACAGAAATGCTTAGAATATTTAGAGACTGATGCAAAGTATTTATTTTGCATGCTTTAATGTATGCTTCTATTGTGATATTAATATACAAATGCAGAATTAAAATTCCAGGTATTAGACCTAATTGTAAGGTGTTATACTCTGGTTTTTAATACTGGAAGAAATACCAGTATTTAGAACAAGAGTTACAACAGATGTAATTTTGGAAATAAATGCATGCATACGAGAAAGTGGAAGAATTTCTTGTGAAATAATTGAACTTCTCCTAAATATTTAAAGAATGAGAGGGGAAAAAGTTTAGTTGTCTCTCCCTTCACTCTTCCTACCCTGCCAAATGTGGTTTGCTTAAAAGAACTGCTGGGAGTTCTGTTTAATGTTATACTTTGCATGCATTTGTGATTTGAAATAAAAAAATAAAAAAAAAAAAATCCAAATTTGAGAGAGACAGTTTGAATGGCATGCTGTCAGTTTGGCTCCTCGTGAATTGGCAGTGGTCTCATTTAGGACCTTCAAATATGTGTCTGCCTGGACAGAATGAGAATGTTTTGCATGTTCTTGAGAAGACAACCACTCCTTGCTGCCTCACAGTACTCAGTGGTGCATGACAGTTGCCCTTCATCGCTGTCTTCTCCGAACTTAACCTTTGACCGCCCACTTTGTTGCCGCGCAACGCTTGGAGCAGGCCAGGATGTTCATGAATGACGGGCATTGGCCTGCAACGTGCTTGTCATTATTTGACTGTCAAAAGTAGCCTGCCATTGGGCTCCATCAAGGTTTGAAACCTATGTGCAGCAGTCCATATTACTTAACTTCCAGGACTGTCAACAGGACGATCGAATGTGCATAAAAAATGTGTGTTGAATATGTCTTTGATCATAAGATAGGGAGATATTTTTTTGTGTGTGCGCTAAATGTATTCATATGAGTTTCACGGGGCCAAGAGGTTGATTCTGCTGCCATGGTAAAAAGTGAACTGTTGTCTCCTGTGGTCTAAGTTTCAAATAGCACAATTTAGATTTGAACAGCGCTGCCAGTTAAACTCTCAGCTTGTCTTGCGTATCCTATCAGCTTTTCAGCCAGCAGTATAAGCAGTGAGATACCAGACCAGTGGTGCCTGAGGTTAGCTGTCAAACTGGAATGTTATTTTGGATCTTGCTGTAATGTAATATCATAGAAGGAGGTCAGGCTGTGTGATTTGTAAAGCAGTTGTGCAAACTTAAAATGACTGAAATGTTTATTTCAGGTACTTTTTTTTCCGTCTGAAAAAGTTGACGAGAAGATAGAATTTATCATGAAAAAAACAAAGGCAATATAAAATGGTCATTTTTCTCTCGAGTACAGAATACAGTGCATAAAAGAGCATCAAAATCCAATATGGGGAGTCAGGCTGAAATTCACTGAGTAATAAATGCTTGACATGGAAAATATTTAACAGGCAGACATCTTTGTATCTTCTGATAATGAATCCCAAAGACGTTTGGGATGAACCTCATACTTAATTTAACTAATGGGAATTGTACCCCTGGGTTAATTGTGAATATAAACTTGGTGTGTAGGTAAATCACTTATGCAGTCTGTCATATATTAACAAATACTTTGAACTGCTTCATGCTTGGAAGTGTCATATCCTACTTTAGTTGAGTGTTTGTTAGTCACTTGGGCAACAGCTGTCTGTAACTGCAATTTATTTTATTGTTTAAAACTTGTCTGTTTTCTCTCAAAATACATCAGTTCCATCATAATTGAAATGGTATCTTAAAATGACATCACAAAATAGCAACTTAAGAAAACCAGAGATTCACTAGCGCTGTTCATAATGACTTCTTTCCAAACCAAAAAAATGGCACTATCTTGCAAACTGGATATAAAATTACTTTTTTTTCCCCTTCAAGTTTCAAAACATCTTCATGCTAATTTAGTAAAAACAGTAGAATCATAGTAGTGGTTATTGGTTAGATTGCTTAGAAACAAAAAAGTACTATTTTCATAATAGTTTTGCCCTCAGTGAGTTTTCTGAACCAGATTTTATTTTTTCTGCTTACAGTATCATTTGCAAGAGACCTCAGTTCAGAGGCAACGATCTAAAATACTGCGCTGTGTCATGGAGATCTTTTTGGTCTTCTTGCTCTTAATCATAAATGCTGTTGCTGTTTAATAGCCCAATTCTTTGACTTTTAGTCTTTGCCAGTGCGTTGACATGTGACTACTCTGAAATAGAGTATAAAATGCATGCATTCACGTGTTTGCATACGTGTATGTACACATGCACGCCATAAATGTGTGAAATTCTGTGGCGAATGAAATGGTCTGTTATTAGATGTTAAAAATATTATCTTCTAAACTCTTTATACTGCCTATGAAGTTACTGTTAGTAAGTTTCTGTTCGTTTCCCTTTTCTGGAGTAATGTATACGTATGCAATGTTTTTGTGAAGAAGAACTGAATTTTGGAAGTGTGTATATGTATGCAAATGTGCAATCATTTAGGGGCATTTAAGCAGACAAATAAATAACAAGCATTTTAATAATGAGCCGTTCTGTTTGGTGATATGGTCTCTGAATTCAGAACTCCTTTTTGGCCTCCACAGTTTGAAAAAATGCTACCAAAATTAACAGAAAATCTGACCAGACTATTTCAAACTAAAGGAATGTTATTTTTCATTTCAGACAAACGTTGCTCTTTGTTTCACTGTACAAATCAAGGTTTAATTTCTACTGGGAGTTAATAATACTCTTTGTAGTTACATTACTGGGGGAGAAAAGTTTAAAATCTTCAAGCACAAATTTATTTTTTCACTTGAAGTATGGAATACCTGTTCCTCCTCTAACCAGAATACAGAAGAAACTGAGCATTATTAAGTAGTTTATTGCAAGTGTGTTCATGTCTTTATATTTTTCCAAATGGAAGTACTTTCGCGAATGCTGTCCAGTCTGTGTCATTACTAAGAGTTTGCAATGTTTTTGCTCTTGCCCTGCGGATCTTTCTAACTTTTCACTATTTTAAAAGGATATGGAGAAACCAGTTTATTAAAATGAAATGCAATAAAAAATAAGTTCTCTTATACAGATGGAAATGTATTAACTATCAGGAGCTGGTGTCTTTTCCCATTGCCTTAAAAGATAAAAGGAGCACTATAAAAGTGTTTTCCAACTTTCTTTAGACATTAGAATTTGAAAGTGAAAGCACAGTGAATAAAGATAGCAGTTAAGTGTCATTATTTTGTTTTGTGTTCTGAATTAAGAATATCCTGACTGAAAGCAAAATGGTTTAATCAAGCAGAGAAACTTCTGAAATGGTTCTCAGCATGGCAGGAGGTTTGCATGTCCTTTTTATTTCAACTTCCAAAAGTGTTCAAAAGCCACGTAAGTGTATTTGAGAGGTTAAACATCCATGATGCTCTATGGTGTTATAGGAACAAAATAAATCCTATTACCCAAAAATAAAAGAGAGGTAGATACCTTAAGGGAAGTGCTTTGTTGTCACCTATACCCTCTGCAGTACAAATATTGGCTTGTCACAAAGGTTGAGACCTTTGTAGTGCATTCTTTCGGGGAACAAATCTGTCTTCTGGCTTTAATGTAAGAGCTGTGAAATATCTGTATTAGGTAAAATAGAGGTTAAGGCACCTTAAGGGCACTGAATTCTTATCTCTTTTTACTAGCAGTGGTGTCAACATGTACTAAAATGTGATGACCTACTCTCCTCTTTGATAAAAAGGAAAATGACCTGTCTACTGTGGATGGTGATAGAGTTGCCTGGGGCAGATTATATTGTCACCTTCTTTAGTATTGGTGTGTAGGAAAATGAAAAAGGCCAGGATAGTTCTGTTTACCACAGAAGTATTTGACATTTCTAGCTACTGATAAAATATACTCAGGGGTAGAAAGAAGAAGCTGGTTTACGCTACTAAACAAGGTTATGAAGAAAGGCAGAGATTGTTTATTGTGTGAGCCCTTGGTATCACAGGACATATGATACGTATCAAGAGATTCCTTCTGACCACTTCAGACACTCACGGTTCAAGTTCTGCATTTAACCCTGCTCTCCACTTGTCCAGGGCATTTTGGTACACAAAAGGCTGACGTGTCTTGAGTCATGTCCTGAAATTCTGATGTACTGGTAGACTGTGCAACTTGGAGGGTTTAGTCATGCGCTTAGTTAATACAAGTAACAGTATTTCTTGTATTCTGGAAATAATTGGTGCCACATGCAAGACCTTTTCTTGGTAGCATTCCAGAACATTTATAGTTTTGTAACAATTAATTTAGCAGTCATTGTTGATAGTCATTGGCTATAGCTGTGTGATTAAATGTATGTAACTTAAAGTTGACTTAAATTGTAGAGCTGGAACATCTAAAACTATTAAATGTACTTTAAGCTTTAATTAATACTTCTATGCAATTCTGTAAAGGAAGGTGTGCTTCCTGCTAATCAGAAACTGGACTTAAGGATGAAGGAAAGATTTCTGTTGCATTCTTTATCAATATTTAAGAGTAGAGCGTGTTTCAGCATTTCTTCATGTTTTGCAAGATGACGATGAAATGCAGATGTCTCTTGTGTGAGTTCCTTGCATAATAATTGTCTCTTGTTTGCATAAATAAATTCTAAAAATTTTGTTGTTAGAGGTATGAGACTCCAGGGGATGGGAAATTGGCTTTCTGTTGCCTAACAGATACTGTTTTTTACGTTGTTTAAAAACGGAAGTCTCTGCCCAAAATGAGCATTTTTGTGATGAGTGAAATCATAAGTGAACATTCATGAGAGAAACTGAAGAAGTTTCTTTAGAAGGCATGGAACTCTTTTCAAAAAAGCGTAAACCCCATAACTTTGGTCTAGTTTTGGCTGTCTGCAAATCAAGCTCATTAAGGTATTTGTAGCCTAAAGCTCTAAGTATTCATGAACAAGGTAGAAATCTGTTGGTGTTGGGTTTAATGTTGGTAGAAGATGAAATTTAGAAGGTCACTCTTAACTCATTTAAAACAGGTCAGTGAAGTGTGTCTTGTTAGATCCTGAAAATTCTGACATTATATTCTTCTGAAGCCTAAATAATTAACTTTGGCTTTCCTTAATTGTTTAGAAACTTTTTATAAGGCATGGGAAAGAGGAGAGAACTGTCAGACCATCCTGAAAAATGGCTTTAAGTAGACAATTCTTTTCAACTTGTTGAAATGGCACTTATGCTAGGACAATTCCTCCTCAAAAGTCCAGTTTCCTTAAAGTTGGGGCGATACCATGGTATCAAGTGGTATAAAGTAGACTTGTGCTTGAAAGAATTTTCAGAATGATGACCTGATGAATTAAATCAAGGTTATTTTAAACTATTGGAAGTATAGCAATATCTGTGGAAATACCAATTTCATTCTTGCATCTTTTGGTATGGTTATAAACTGATATCTCTATTGAAAACTGATAGAACAGTCCCAAGAATTTGGGTTTACTAAGTGTTGTAGAATGTTTCTGGTTATATCCCAGAAGGGTACTAGCTAGTTATAAAGTAAAAGCTTATTGCTTTACAGAACTTTCCTCTTTCAATTTTTAAATGTATATAGAATTCAATATTACATTGGCTTAGACTTAACTGCCCATGATTTTACCTGAGTTTGTGATTCAAGAGTGTTCAGAAATTAGCATTAACAAGTCCATTTATTTATAATCTTTTTTGTTTGTTTCAGAATCATTGGGGGATTTGTTATCGTTTTCTTGTAAATACTTTTATTCCAAGGAATTTAAATAAAGAATAGGATGTAATCTAGTTCCTATGGAAAATAAATTAGAGAATGAATTCAGTAGTGAAGGTGGGCAATGAGCAATGAAGGAACAAAACAAGAACTGAAGAAAGAGGGACTTGCTGAAAGATGATAAAATACTAAGGCAATGTGATATTTTGGGAGGAAGATTAGATAAGCAGAAAAGTAACACAGAACTGAATGATAGAGAATCAATAAAAAGTGAGTTACAAAGCCAGACATCTAGTGGATTCCAGTGTAATATTCTAGCATTTATTTGACTGAAATGTAATGAGTGGCTGTTGCATACCATATATATAAGTGAATTTATGTGTGTGGTTTGCTTTTTAAGGGAGGCTGTTTGGCAATGTAAGCACATCAAATTTTTTTAAAGCCAAATTATTTTTCACTTGGGCATCAGCTAATTCTTGTTTTGTGAGGAGTAGTGAGGGAGAGTAATTAATTGATACTGAGGAAGAAAAATGGAAGATTTTTTTAAAGCATGGAATGTTAACATAGCTACAAATAATAATAATGAAAAAAAAAAAAATCCAAACGAATAGTTGTGGAGAACACGTGACCTGCTCATTCATAAGTGCCTGCTGGGCCTTGGCCATTGAGTCCCTCAGAGAGGTACCTGGCTGAAACAGTCTGAACTGCTTAAAATGGATTTACTTATTCTTAGAAAATCTCCTTTGGATGTGGAATCTTCTCTGCTATTGTGGCCCTGGGCCTAATCTTCTCTAATTTCTAATTTAGTTTTGAAATTCTTTGAGAATTCCAAATTCCGTCTGTCTGTGCAAAATGGCAGAACTTTGCATGCATAATAAAAGCTCGGTGACTTCTTGACAGTGCCAGTGGCATGATTAATTCCTGTGCATAAAATATTCAATCATCCTATGCATATGCAGTGACAATATAAGCAAAGGGGAATGAAGCATCCCTATGGATGATGTCTGGGAGAGAGCTCTTGTCTTGCTCTTGGCAAATACATTTGTCTCTCCCCGTGTCCCCACAGATTTCTTTCTCCTTGGGCTTTATGCCAATTGCAGCATCTTCCCCATCTGGTCAGTATCAGGAAGGTGGACCACACCTCAACCTCTTCAATCACGTGCTGGCAAGTTTGTGTGACTCTTGGTACAGAGGCAGAAAATAGAAGAAAGCTGTCATTTTCCTTAGGAGCCTTTACCTAATAATCCCTGGTGTTTGCCACATTGAGTCTTTTCCTGTTAATAAATTGCACTGTTTGCAGAAAATCATGCCAGGTGTTTGACTGAAACAATTTTATATCAGGTGATGTAGTGCCTCATATCCCAAATATTAGGCCTTTGATTGCATTTATTCTTAGGAATGATCCAGACTTTTCTTGGGTAACCTTACAATGTTAGTCAGTTGCGTTTGTAGCATGCCACATAGCTTTTTGTGCTTCTGCAGATAATTTCTAGGCATTATTCCACGAACAGCAGTAAAAAATGTTAAGACATTAGAGGTAATTATAAGATTTTTACTAGGATCACCAAAGCTCTCGAACTAGAAAATTACCTCAATCTCTTTTATGACATGAGCAGTTGCTCTAGCAGGCTCTAAACAGGGATTACGTGGTGCCTGTAAATGTTAACAAGAAGCCTTAGAGAACTTCTACTGACAAGCCAGTATAGCTTTATGACATTATACTGGCAAAACTCTGTATGTCATATTTGTATCTACATATGTGGAAAGGTATAGTGCATTTTGCTAGCTGTAGTTTTTAGGCAGGTGTGGTGATTTGATGTCATGCTGCACATATTTCTGTATCATAGTAAACAAAATACTTGTATCTTGTTAAATTAATAAATCAAGTAGATTTTGTAGCTGTGCTTTAGTAACTGGATAAAATATAATTTAAATTCTGGCTGGTTACCAATGTTTATCAGTGATGAAAAATAACAGATTAGTCTGTGTTTCTATAATCAGAACATTTACACAATGGATATATTGTTACAGTTGTCGTTTTAGTTCTGATTATTACTCAGTATGTCTATTGCAATTTTCTCATTTACACCTGTTATTGAGCTCCATGTGTAATAGATGGAATTACTGTGTCTACCATTTATTTAATGAATAGCCTACAGAAACATTAGTGTTAATAATATTATCCACTTAATGTACACAACAGTTTATAATATGGATAGATGAATAATGTGTTGCACTATTTAAATTTTATTGGAATGAGATAAATAGATCCAGGGCATTTTTGTTCGTAAATGTGATATTAGAGTCATCTGGGGGCTTTAAAAAAAGTCAATTCTAAGCAAAGTGATTGCAACTAGTCTGTTATCTAATATAGTAATAAAATAGTTTAGACTTAAAGCTCTTTTTG